>PITA01000471.1:91771-267240 GCA_004023965.1 Spilogale gracilis
GGGGGTGGGTGTGTGGAGGGAAGGGCTTGAGATGACCTCAGGGTGGGCCTTTGTCCTGAGGGAGACACTGGCTATTCTCTGAGGATCCTTAGATCTAATTCTGGGCTTTCCGACTCCAAGATCCTGGAGCTGGAATGTCTGAGGGCCCGGAATCCAAGATCCTGTGCTCTCCTTCCAGGGCCCCCACAGACGTGGCGGAAGTGGCTCGCCAGGCACCGCCTGGTGTAAAGGCTCATGGTCCCTGCCTCTGCCCCAGCTAGGTAGATATCGAGAATTCCACAGCCAGCAGCCTGCAGCCAGCGCTAGGGTCGGCCTCACTTCCAGTGAAAGCTGGGCCAGGCCCCGTGTATGTGGGAGGGGACAGGCCCTCTCAGCTTGCTGTTAGCAGAAACCTGAAGGACCAGGGGCCAGGGTTCCAGGTGGGACACGAGGAGGGAACACAGAGCAGAGACTGCATCAGAGTCGGACATACAGTGACAGGATGGGACACAGGGGAGAAGAGTCACGATGGCACGGATGGGACACCAACAGGGGTCAGTGAGTGGGGTTGAGGGGAGGGAGCAGTCAGCCGCTCCTCATAGAAGTAGAGGCTTAGAGGTGGCCGGGACGGGGGTCAGCACTCCTCGGGAACAGAAAGATCTCCCTGGATCACCAGTGCTGATGATATTAATAATAACCCATACTGACCAGGGTCTTTCATCACAAGCAGAGTCACATCTCTCAGAACCACGTGGAGAAGCATGGTTCTAGGAATTGCAAAGATGGTAGAAATAAAGTAGGATCAAAATTAGCCTCGCGAAGCCCCTACGAGTCCATAAAGTATAGTATTCTCTGGATTCCGACCAGCCCGTCTTCCCTCCAGCAACCAGTGTGCCTCCAGCTGAGCTTCCAATGACCTTGGGGGTTTCTCCAGGGACCACATTGTAAGAAGAATATGCACTTCCTCACTGGGGCCGAACATGTGTTGGCTAGAGGAGCTCACGGCGTGATTCCCCACGGCCGGCTCTGGTGCGCGCCTCTCTCCCCTGGCCCCAGCAAACACCTGCCCCCCCCACCCCCCCAAGCCGCACAGCTAGCAGAACCAAGGACTCAGGTCTCCAAAGGAGGGGACGACGGGGCCCGGCAAACCCACAGCTCCTTGACTCGGAGTGGAACACATGACTGGACCCCCAGAGTGACATAGTGTACGCTGGGCTCCCCCAAACCCAGGCAGGACCCTGGTTTTTCTCATCTTCCAGCAGGACTTCTTTCCTCCACCCCCAAAAGGGGCAGGAAGCTGAGCTACAAAGAGACAGTCTGGCCGAGAGTAGGCTTTGGGTCTCTCCCCAGCCACACCCGAGCCACTCAGAAGTCACTCAGGGTCCGTCCTGTTGCTACAGGAAAGACTGGTTTTTTTTTTCAGTCGTGCCCACTGGTAAGCCCTGTGGTGACCAGCCAGACTTCCAGCATGCTCTGGGATGTCCTTGCCCCAGACAGGCTCTGCCTCCTGACCGTGCGTGGAGAGCAGCCAGAAGAGAGCTTCGACCCAAGACCCAGCCTGAGGGAGGCCTTGACCTCAGCCCCGGGGCTCCACGTCAGCCCTTCGCCAGGGCCAACCTAAAAGCCAAGCAGATGGGGTAGCCCTCCGCGTGCTCTTGCCTCCTCCCCTGACCTGGGCCATGCACCCCTGTGGCCTCTGCCTACATCCCCCAAATAGGATTTTTCCCAGGGGACCCAGCATCCCCAGTGTCTACATGCTAGGCCAAGAGGGCCCCAGCTGCTCCAAACTGGGCCACCCCCAAATTGGCCTTTCCAATTAGAGGGGGGAGAGAGTTTGATTCA
The DNA here is from genome assembly GCA_004023965.1 of Spilogale gracilis. Lineage (NCBI taxonomy): Eukaryota > Metazoa > Chordata > Mammalia > Carnivora > Mephitidae > Spilogale > Spilogale gracilis. Next base: position 93,593 of record PITA01000471.1, read on the forward strand.
TGGATAACCCAAAAGAGCAAGTAAATCAGGACTCAAGTCTGGATTTGGGATAAGTGGGTATTAACTTTATACATTGGGTTGGCTTTAGATCTGTGTTTCCAAATACTTCTGTGATCAAACTTTGTTTTTAAGAGAAATCTTACTTGAAAGTCCAATCTAGAAAACACAGAAGACAACACTGGCTAGCATCTCATAAGCATGTATCCCGTGCCAGGACCCATTAGCTTCCTTCATCCTCCCAAGCAGCGCTGGCAGGCGGAAATCCCTTTGACCCACATTGCCCGGATGAGGAAACACGGGCTCAAGGGAGTCAGATAACCAGCCGAGGTTTCCAGCTGCTAAGTCCACCCTGGCCCTCTGAAACACTGTGATGTCCGTTACACTAGAGCTCTTCTGGCTCTAGTGGGTGCCAGGAGTCCAGAACCTTCTCTGCTCCGCTTCCCCCTTACTATCTCACTCTACCTTATCTGCTGCTACCTCCCCAAAACCTTTGGCTCCAAGAAGTTCAGTTTGAAAACCACTGACTTCGGTGGATAACCAATCCTGTATTCCTCAAGTACTCAAGATGAGAAGAGAAAATGATTAGTAGAGTTTAGTTGCTCTTTTCTTTTTTCTTTTCTTTTCCTTTCCTTTCTTTTCTCCTTTCCTTTTCTTTCTTTTTTCCTTTCCTTTCCTTTCCTTTCCTTTCCTTTCCTTTCCTTCCTTTTTTCTTCTTTTGTATTTTCTGTTTTCAAAGCTTAAATCTTGGAAATCATGGAGTCCACACTGCTCCCACCCCAGCCATTGTACCTATGAGGAAACTCAAGCCCCCAAAGGGCTCAAAGCAGTGGGGAGGCCCAAATCCCGGCATTAGCCAGCCAGCCCAGATCCCCTCCCATGCAATCCCCAAACCAAAGCCAGTGGCCTGAGACCATGAATACTGCTACAGTGAAGCCGTGACGCCACCAGCCCACCTGGGTGGCTGTGTTTGGACAGCATCCCACACCTTCCAGCATCCTGGGCACAACCCGGCCCTGGGGTCCTGGCCAGACAGGGCTCTGAGCCCAGAAAAAGGCAGGGTCTCAAGAGAGGAGAACCCACAAGGCAAGCCAGTGGCAGGGGAGAAGGGAGCTGCAGAGAGGGGGGCCAGGCCCCAGAGAGCAGAAGGAGAAGAGAGAGGAGGGAAGGAGGGGTTAGTGGGGTGTGGAAGGAAGTAGCTCGGGCATCAGGGTTGGAGACAGAGGGCAGGCCGGAGTCAGGGGAGGAGGGGATTCTTGGCCCCAAACTGGCCGGCCTTGACGGGGGTGGGTGCCTCTGGATCCCAAAGCCAAGAGAGGTGGCTATCCATCCTCCATGGGCTTTGTGGGTTGGACTGGGGTGCACGCTGGGTCAGGGGCCTGTTCTAGCCAGCCCACACTTGGGAAGAATGAGGTCACCTCTCATGATCAACTCTGTCTTTTCTTTGTACCCTGTTACTTTCCAGTCCTCCCATCCCAGAGAACCAAAAAATTTCTCCTTCAGACCTACCCCTTTCCTTGTGCCCACCCCAACCCTAGGCCACCTGCCTCTCCCATCAACTTCCAGCCCTCCCCCTCCCCCACCTGCCCCCACCCATCCTGGGACCAGTCCAACTGCACGAGTGACCACATCTGCCCAGAACACCATCAGCAAGGCCTGGGTCTCGCCCCAGCCCTGAAAGCCAGGTCCTGTCAGTTGAAAGGCTGTGAGAGGCAGGCCCTGCCAGGCTCCCGGGGGCTTACCTTCACACCATCATTCTTCTTGTTTCCTCCACTCTTCCCTCCTGTGGAGGAGAAAAAGTAGAGGGTTACCAACACCAGACAGGGCACCAAGGCCCACAGGGTAAGGAATAGCAGCATCTGCGCGCAGGCGGAGGGCACAGAGCCGGCTCGGCAATCTGCAGGACGCCTCTTCCTTCTGCTCTTCCTTCCTCCTCAGGGCCTGGACTGCCGGTGGCCCGCAAGGTGGGCCTGGCCTCCCCGTCCTCAGCAATCTCAAGTGTGCCCCTCTGACCCCATGGATAGCGGGAAGTGACCAACGCGTTCCAGGCTGGTGGGGTTGCTGTTTCAGCCTGGGGATTCCCTATGGATCCTGGTCACCGCCCGTGCTGGTGGTGGCCAACCCAGAGGCCTGGCTGCCTGGCCTGGGGCTAGCCGCTCCCTCCCCGCCCCGGCCCGCTCTAATTTTAGCCCCACGCTGCTGCCGAGGTCATGTGTCAGCCCTCCCTACTCACTCTGGACAGCTGCGAGTCTTGTTTGGCTGGTGAGAAGAAGCAGATGTCCCTCCCTGGGGCCCACCCCTGCCAGAGCGCCCATCCTCTACTGAGGCCTCCCTACCCTCCAGCTCATAGCCCCATGCTGGGGCTGGCGGTGTCCGTGGTGCCTGGGAAAAGCAGAGCAATGGCTCTCAGGGAGGCCCCACCTCTCTATTCCTCCTTCCCTCCCTCCTTGTCTCCTGGCCAGAGCCCTTGGTGAGGGCCACAGCCCGGCACTGGTATGAATGCCCAGCCCTGCCCAGCCTGGTGTCTGGCTGCTTCAGACCTCAAGCAAACGCCTTAACCTTAAAGGAGACAGGAACTCTCTAAAGCACTTGGCATAGCCCTGGACCTGTACATAGTAGATGCTCAGTAAATGGTGGCCGCCGTAAGTCCTTCTCCCGGTGGCCTGGGATGGCGAGCCTGGGAAGAGGGCAGCACGAGACATGGACACCCCGGAGGCTCACGGGGACAGGCTCATGCTGGCCCAGCCTCCTAGTCCCTCTCACGAGTTCACCTGCGACCCCTTCCAGGCAAGTTTCCCTCCTGCAGAGTAAATGAGGGGTGGCTGCCTCTGGACCCCAAAGCTGAGAGGAATGGCTGTCCACTCTCTGTGAGCTTCATGGGCTGAGCTGGGGCATACGGCGGGAAGTGACCACCACGTCCCAGGCCAGTGGGGTTGCTGTTTCAGCCTGGTGCTTCCTTATGGATCCTGGGAATGGTGCCCCCGCCAGCTTTAAGGGGGCCCTCTCGGCTCGAGTCTGAAACCGCCAGACTGTGGGTCCCATGAGTGGGACCATTTGACCGGTGTGGGTTCTAGAAATTGGGTATTTTTTTTTCTGTGAAATCTCCTAATTTTTAATTGCTGTAAACTCTTTTCAAAAACAGCACTGTTTTAAAACACCACTGGTCCCACAAGGCTATCAAAAGATGGGAACTGGCCCATGGGCACCATTTCGTGAGCTCCGGACTAGAATTTCTAAGGGGCACTTCAGAGGTTAAAAAAAGACTCTGACTGTCTGGGCAGCTCATCTTTCAGTTTAAGGAACTGCAGGACCCTTGTCTGGGGAGTGAGTGGGAAGGCCATTCGCGTGGTGGGGCATGCCTGCAGCCGAAGTTCCTGAGTTTTCCCACCTCTGGGTCTCCTTCTTCCAGCTAGTTGAATGGGCAGGTGGACCTTCCAAAAGTCTGAACCATACCTTGCCCCCTTGCTGTGGAGCCGGCCATGTGTCGGCAGTAGCCCTGTCTGGCCAGCCTGGCCCATCAGAGGGCCCCTCGGGTGAGCTTTGCTATATCTGTTCAGCGGCCCGTCAGCTGTCCCGTCTCCCCAGAGAGAAGCCTCCGGCAGGCGCTGGCCTGGGCACTCTCCAGTGTGCCAAGGGGAGCTTCTCGCTAAGCCCTGACACTAATCCCTTCCTTTTCTCTGTGGGGCTACATGCTGGGGGTCTTGGATACTCCCTGCCTTAACTGGCCAGCTGCGGCCCAGGCCAAGGGCGGCTACCCTGCATGTTCTGATTTTTCCGGTGACCCCTCTTGGTTAAGGGCACTTGCTCTGGGGTGGCTCAAAGCTGAATGAAGGCAGGCTCTGCCACTCTCTGCCTAGCTATGGCCCCCCACTGCCTTGTCACAAAGGCCACCTGAGCGAAAGTACGGGGACTGCTTAGCACAGGACTCAGTACTGGGGGGGAACAAAAATATTGCTACTCCCTGGGCCTGCTTCAGTCCTGCCTGGACCCCAATATTTGGGAGGCGTCCCCCTTGGGCTCACCCAACCCAAGAATCCCAGCACTGCTGTGAGGTTGGGGAGACAGACTCAATCTCAACCCTTCCTCACAGACCTTCGGCTTACTGACCTGTCGGCTTCAGGCCCTTCTGGGTGCAGGTGACCTAAGCCCCTCGTCTTAAGGCTCTCTGCAGCCCTCATTCTCCCCAGGCCCCCGGCCTGAGCCCCCACAGATATCCGACAGGGCGAGGCTCCCAACACACCTGCGCAGGACAATATCTGGGACTCTGTGGTCCCACCACCTACCAGAGAAGTTCCTGGTAGCCAGCATAGTGGTGAGAATGGCTCCCTGCAAAGATAAGGAGGGGGGGAGTGGAGGGGACAGGTCGGAGGTGAGGGTGGAGAGGAGAGACAGAGAAATGGGAAGAGTGGGGGAGGGGAGGCAGGTGCTGCCTTCAGACACAAAGCCTTCTGTCCTGCCCCTCCACTTGCCCGCACCCCACAGCCCAGAGACCATCCCTGCCTCCCTGGGGAAGTTGGGGCGAGCTGGGCCTCAACTGGCACAGCTCCTAGAACACGGCCATCCCAGCTGCAGATATTAATAGGTTCTACTGTCCCGGCCAGAGGTGGTGGAAGGGCTCAGAGACACCTGTCTGTGGGGACTCCCAAAGGCCAAGAACGATAGAGCCTGCTCTCCGGGGGCCCGCTTAATTCTCCATCAGGGCGCTCAGTACTGGTTTCATCACTAGTTCATCTTTCCCAGGGCTCCCAGGCTCACAGCCTGGGAGACACAGAGAAGCTCTCCTGTCTCAACAAAGGGCTTAAGAAGATGGCCCTCCTGGATCTGACACTCTGAGTCTGACAGTCCGTGATTTTAAGACATTTTGAGATTTCCTCTGTGACCGCTCCCAGTGGGGGGTGGGATGGGGCTTAGTTCTCCTGGCATCATGCTGGCCCCTACCCCCGTAGCCCATGCCCCCTTCCTGGGCCACCACGTCAGGCCTGGGAGCAGTTGGTGATGAGTTTCCGAAGTAGCAGGGGCCTCAGCATCTGTCACTCAGCGTCCCGATGGCTTCTCGGTTCCAGCAGGCTGGGGACTCCTCCGTTACTCTTCCTACTTGTTCATGGGGTCCCTGGCAAGGTCTAGGCCAGGAGCCCTCCCAGCCTGGGAGCACACAACGCTTGCTCATGACGCTGTCAGCTCATGGCCCCCCTGGGCCCCCTGTGGCTTCCTCTGGGCCGCAACCCTTGCCCATGTCTCTTGCCTTGTCCTCTCCGGTGTTCTGCAGCAGGGCTTCTCACCCACCCTGGCCTCCTGCCCAGTTCCATCTCACCCCCTGGACCCTCTCGTCAACCGTGCAAAAACAGTCTCCTCCAGGGTCAAGCCCCAGCTTCCGACTGTGGCACGAGCTTTCTCTCTGTCTGGAACATCTGTCCTCTTTGACTGCACAACTACTACCTGCTTATCCTTTGGGGTGTCCACCTAAATGTCACTTGCCCGGGAAGGCTTCCTGGGACGCTGGCCTGGTCCTTCCAGACCTGGTTCACGGCCCTGCAGTGGTCACCCCCAGCCTCGGGGCGTGCCCCATCCCAGCACTCACCACTCCCCCTTACTGTCCCGGGTCCTTGCCTGTCCTTTCCACCTGCTCACTCCCCAGCCCGGACAGCAGGTTCCCGGGACATGTCTGTTGACTCAGTGAAGGAAAGAACTTGTGAGTGAGTCTCTTGGCCTCTGCGGAGACCCAACCAAGCTACTCCATGTCTGGGGGCTATGGAGGGCAAGGACCTGTTACCTTCAGTTTTCTCCTGGCGTTGAACTTCTTCAGGCAGTCCACGGTCTCCTGTCTGTGCATGCAGGAGGCCACGGTGGACCGGTGCTGGAGGAAGTGGGGAGAGGTCTGTGAGTGGGAGGCAGGCCCACCCAAAGGCCCTTCAGCGGGGCATCTTGTGGAGAGGTGGCTGGCATTTGGGGGAACAAATCTTTGTTCTAGGGGATGTTGTAAATGCTGCAGGTCCTTAGCAGCCCTGGCCCCAGCTAGCCTGGCCAGGAGGACCCCTCTCTGTGACGCCAACACGGAACATCTCCCATTTCTGCAGGGCAGCATCTCTGGATGAAGCCCCCTTGACTCCTGCTGGGCCTGAGGGGCCAGGAACCCATGGGGGTCTGGAACCAGATGTCAGGAGGGGCTCCCGGAAAGAGCCCTGCGGGTAAAGGCTCACCGAGATCCAGGGGTGCTTGAGGGCCTCGGCGGCCGTGATGCGTTTGGATGGGTTGATGGTCAGCATCTTATTGATCAGATCCTTGGCTTCAGGGGTGACGGTATCCCATTCTGGTGACGGGAACTGGAAGGGGCAGAGGGGCCAGGTTTGCCCAGCCTACCCCAGGCCACCCCTGCGATCCCCCAGCCCCTGACTGGCAGGGGAGCAGGCAGGGGTCCTACTGCCCATCCACTGGACATCCACAACCAGGAGGAGCTGGAATCCTCGATGCAGGGAGCCCTCTGGAACCAGAGATGGGGCAGGATCCTTGGTTCCCAGGACAAATTAGAACAGGACCCCGAGGGAAAGGAGGCCTTCCTCTGTTTTTCTGAGGCTGTGCCTTATCTGGGGAGCAGGAGGCCAGTGGTTATGGGCCAGACTTCAGAATCAGAAGGCTGGGTCCAAGTCCTGGCCCTGCCTCCTGGGCTATGTAACTTTGGACAAGATGGGTGACCCTCAAGCTGCCTCTAGAGATGCTGTGAAGATTAACTATGATATAAAATACATAGCCCAGGGCTTGATAGAATCAGCCTCATTGAAAAGCTGTATAGCTTGGTCCTTAGAAACACAGATGCTAGAGCCAAACTGCCTGGGTTCAACTTGACCGTGTCTTAGCTATGCAGTACGGGCAGTTATTCAACCTCTGTGTGCCTCAGCTTCCCTATCTGTAAAATGGGCGTAATAACTGTACCTATGTCATAGATACGTATGAGCATAAGCTCTAATAATATAGAAAGCATTTAGAAAAGTGCCGGGAGTGTTAGCTATCATTATTATTTGTGTGTGCATTATTTGTGAGAGCGAGAGCGCGAGAGCGCGCGTGCACGGTTTAGAGTCTGGCTTCTGGGGCCTACTCTCCACCTCTCATCCCACTTCGGTACTGCTCCTGCCCTCTGGGGTCCCAGGCTAAATGTCATCACAGGGAGACTGTCATCACAGGCTGGAGCCATGCACGTCAGTCCTCAAGCTCCACCCGCCCACAGCTAGGGAGTGGCAGGGGGCCTACGTGGGTTGGGAGGGCGGGACGGAGGCACCTCAGATCTCTGACCTCACTGGGTGCTGGCTTTCACCAGAAGGGATGCAGGGGATGGCAGGGAGGCTGGAGAGAGGAGGGACACTCACATCATAGGCGCCGGCTTTGATCTGCTGGTAGAGGCGGTGCTGGTCCTCATCCCAGAATGGGGGGTACCCAACCAGCAGGATGTAGAGGATGACCCCTGAGGAGAGGACCAGGAGAAGCCTCACCCCTCTGTGAGGAGGAGTGATGAAGCGGGGAGGGATGGGAAAAGGAGAGGGCACCCGAGGGGTAGGCGCCCAGGGGGATGAGAGGGCTCTGGGATGGACTCACCACAGGCCCACAGGTCCACAGGCTTCCCATACGGGTCCTTCCGCAGCACTTCCGGGGAGAGGTATCCCGGCGTGCCTGCGAACCCTGTTCCCCACACACAGACACACAGACAGACACACACACACACACACACACACACACACACAGAGGTTGGCACGTAAGCAACCAAGAACAAGGTCCTGCTGTCAGAGGGATGAGGTTGCCCGGGAGATAGGGAACACACTCCCCGCCCCCAAGAGTGGGTTGAGGGCAAGACGGTCTGGCCTGGCAAGGCAGCAAAGCCTCTAGACCGGGGTGGACAAGTGCATAGGACATCTGTCACCTGTCACCGCACCCCCCGCCCCCACTCCAGAGCCCATGGCAGAAATCATTGGTCAATCCAAGAGTCCTTTCCACGGGTCCTGCCTCCGCGTCTTACACTGCTGATAGCCCACCTGTGGCCACCACTGAGCGCTGGTGGCACTCTAGACAAAATGTTCTTGCCATGTCAGCTGAAGGCTGTGCTGAACCTTTGCACACTCCCCACCATTCTAGGAGCTGGTCCTGGGTTAGCAGGAGGCCTGTCACTAACTCTGTTTTGCCCTAAGTCCCCTGGTGGGTCTCCTTCTCCTTCAAGGCCTCAGTTCCCTCATCTGTCAAATGAGAGGTTAGGGATTCCTCCCTTTACTACCTCCCAGCAGTGTTGAGAGGATTGCTTGGAATAAACAGACACCCAAAGTACTTGACAAGGAATCATAAGAACAATTATTTACTGAGTGTGTGTGCTCAGCACTGAGGGCAGCACTTCTGTGCCTGGGCTCACTTACTCCTCACACAGCCCTGAGGTCCATGCTATCGCTGCCCCCATTTTACAGATGAAGAAACAAAGGCTCAACAAGGTGAAATTACTCACCCAATGTCACACACCTCCTAAGGGGCAGAGTCAGAACTTGAACCCAGAGCTCTGGCTCTTAACCACTGATCAATGGTGTCCACTGAAGTTTACCCAGCTAGCTAAAAGGACCCAGTTGTGCCAAAACCTCTGAGTCTGCTGGATCATCTGAGCTTAAATCCTGACTCTGCCCCTTTTAATCTCCCATGAACTCTTCCAAATTTCTTAGCCTCTGTTCCTCGTTCGTAAAATAAGGATAATTAGCTGTGGCACCCAGGAACCCACGGAAGCCCCCAGTCAACAGTGGTGGTGTGTGTGCATGTGGAGAAGCCCTGCACTGTTCTAAGGATAACCATGACCCTGAACCTGAGTCCTATGGAGATAAGATGGCCAACATCCACTGACCAGAGGCTGTGCTGCAGGACCTCTGCTGCGGGAGCTCTCGCTGGCCCAACAGCCACCTCCCACCTGCCCCTGCTCGGGCAGGGGACGCCTAGAGACCGAGGTGTCAACACAAGCCTGGCCCCTCCACCCCTGCCACCCCCTGCCCCCACTCACCGAACCATGCCTGCTGTTCCCCTTCCACCTCTATGGCCAGGCCAAAGTCTGCCAGCTTCACCGCAGCGCCCTTGAGCTTGGAGGCCAACAACAGATTCTCCGGCTTCCCAGGACCAGAGAGAAGAGTGAAACGGGGGAAGAAAGAGCCAGAGGACAGTGAGCAGATTCAGAACCTCACCTCTGGGGTCCTGAGCCCACAGGAGGAGTAGCTTGACAATCCAGAGAAGCCCTGTCCCCATCTCCAGTCCCAGACTCAGGACCCTGAGCTCCAGCCCCCAGAAAGGGGACTACCCCAGGGCAAGACCTCTGTCTTTCACACAGGGAGACCCTTTCTCCACCACCCCTTCCCTCCTTTGCCTCCCCTCAGGGTTGGGATCTGAGGCTGACAAGGGGGCAGAGTGTTGGGGGGACAGCCACCAGTATAATAGTAAAAAGGAGTGACATTTACTGTGGTCCTACACAGCCATCAGGCTAAGTATTTTACATATATCATCTCGCTTACCACCTCAACAATCTTTGGGGTGGGCATTATTATTCCCTTTTTCCACGGTGGCCTTCCTACATTCCCTGAAATAGTCACCTTTGCTTCCATCTCAGGGCCTTTGCACTTCCTGTTGCCCCATCTGATTTGCTCCTTCTCCACACTTCACAGAGCTGGCTTCTTCTCTTCATCCCTCTCACCGTCATGTCACCCCCTCAAAGAATCCTTCCATGGCTATCTAAAGGACAAGCCCCCAGGTATCTTCTGTCTTAGCAACTTGTGGTTACCTTCATAGATATTACCACAATGTGTAATTTTCCCCCATCTGTCTCTGTGATTGTTCGTTATCTGTCACCCGTATAGGTAGCAGTTCCTTATCTGCCCATCACTATATCATCAGCACCCCAGGCAGGGGATAGCACATAGTAGGTACATCATAATATTTGTCATAGTATAAAGATGAGGAAACCAAGGCTCAGAGAAGTTAAGTGACGTGACTCAGGTCACACAGCTGATAAAGCACAGAACCAGAATCCAGGCAAAGTCTGGCTTAAGAGCCATGTTTTCAGTCGCTCTAGGGGACCGCCTACGTGCCGCCTGGCCTCTGGGGCCCCGAGGCTGCTGTCTTCCACTGGGTGTGGAGAACAGGAACTCCCCCCACACAGGCCAGAGGCTTGACATGAATTTACAGTTGGGTAGCCCTGGCTTCTGACCCAGCTCCACCGCTTCCATGCTGTGGAACTAGGGCATGCCGATTCACTTCTCTGAGCTTTAGTTCCTCTCACAAAAATGGGCAGAGCCCACCTCATGGGGTGGCATACAGATTAGTCGTGACCATCCATGGAGAGCTCTTGCAGTGGCCCACGGTGCTCGTGTGATGAGCGTTAGCGCTCGGATTCTCTGCTGGGGGGGGCGGGGGCCCGCGCTCCAGGTCCCTGGAGACAGCCGGCTTCCTCTGACCCCCTTCCCCACTGGGACTTCCAAGGGGGTTCCACCCCTGACCTTTTGCTGCTCAAAGCTAGGTGGGACCCAAACAAATATAGCTCCGACTGCCCCTCGCGAAGCCCTCTTTTATCCTCCAAGGACTGCCTTCCCAACGTGTCCTGGGTCTTAGCAGCCGTCCTGCCCTGATTTGATGAATATGCCACTAATTAATCTATCCAGAGTGGCCTAAATTTGTGCTGCCTCTCCTCCTTTCTCCTCCCATGCAGGGGCTGTAGCTATAATGGGAACAGGCCCTCTGGGAGAACCGCCCTGCCCTCTGGCCAGGACCCTCTTGGAGCGCACACTTGCCCATGGGTCTAGACTGAGCCCTAAGAAGCTCCCCCATGAGAGTTGGAGGCAGGTGGGGCTTCTGGGCAGAGCTCTGCATCCCAGCGAGGGACCCGGGCCTCCAGGAGGGTGCCCAGGGACAGTGCCCAGAGAGGGCTCCAGGCTGACGAGGGCCTGGTGGTCCTGTTCTGGGTGAGGATGAGGGCGAACAGCCTGCACACAAGAGAGAAGGACCACGAAGCTGCCCAAGTGCCTCTGGGGCCCGGGCGGGAGGCTTGATCTGTGTGGTCCCACAGGGCAGACCTGGGGTTCACAGGCCAGAGCGGGAGAGATGGAAGGAGATTTTCCCAGTGGTTTGAGGGGCTGCCCTGTAAGAAGTGAGCTCAGAGTCACTGAAGGCCAAAGAGCAGAGGTTCACAGGCACCTGGAAGGGGCTACTGCAGGCAGGAACTGTGCTGAGTGACTTTTTGGCCCAGCAGCTGGGGTCAGGCCAGGGCTCCATCCTAGCTCTGGCACAACTGAATGGCAGAGTCTTGGACAAGTCCCTAGACTCGTAGGCCTCCGTTTGCTGCTCTGAAAATCAGGGGGCCTTGAGGCTTGCCAGAGGAGAGCTGGGAGTCTGTGCTAATCGGGCAACGCTTCGAAGCTGGTGCCAACCCTAGATTGCACATCTGCCCAGGCCTGTCTTTCTTCTCCTTCAGGCTGGAAGAGGAAGGAGTCCGGGGGCCCCAAGGACTGTGTTTCTTCTCCTCGCACCTGCCAGGGACCCAGAAACAAGAACCGCAGTGTCCCTGTGCACCGGGTACCACGCCATCTCCTTTGACAGAACCAGCAACCCCAGCAGAGGTTGCCATGGCAACCTCGCCACAAGGCAGCTGAGGACCTGGACAGTGGACAGTGGGGACCTGGACCCCGGCAGAGCCAGCCTGGACGGTCTTTTTTTTTTTTTAAAGATTTTATTTATTTGACAGAGAGAAACACAGCTAGAGAGGGAACACAAGCAGTGGGATTGAGAGAGGGAGAAGCAGGCTTCCCGCCGAGCAGGGAGCCCGATGTGGGACTCGATCCCGGGTCTCCGGGATCATGACCTGAGCCAAAGACAGTCGCTCAACCAACTGAGCCACCCAGGCGCCCCTGGCCTGGACGGTCTTACAACAGCTGACCTGGTCTGGCCCCGAGCACACGGGCCTGGGCATCAGGAGACCGGATCCCAGTTTCCTCATCTGAATGGTGGGGTAGGTATTCCCCCGCCAGCATACTCAAGGAATGAAAGGGATTCTGCCAATCCCCCTGGCTCCGCGGGGGAGCCGCACGCTCACCTTCAGGTCCCGGTGCACCACGCCCATCTGATGGCAGTGAAGCACGGCCTCCAGGATCTGCTGGATACAGTGACTGGGGAGAGAGAGGAGACAGTCCCCCTGTGAGGGCAGATGCCCCTGGGGAGCTGGGAAGCCAGTGGGGGAGATGCCCTGCCCCTGGGCACCACTGCCACACTGCACCTGGCGCTCACCTGGCATCGGCCTCGCTGTAATACTCTCGGGCCACAATGTCCTCAAACAGCTCCCCGCCGGTAACCCTGGGGGGACAGGCACGGAGTCACCCTCCCACGAAGGCCCCTGGTGTTGCCTCTTCTGGAAGAGTCTCCAGGAAGCTAAGCCCAAAGGGAGAATCTCAGCCCAAAGGGAGGAACCCCAGGGGGCCCGGGGATGCCTCCTGCTGCAACCCTTTTCCTGGCTCCCAGCCCACGCTTCCACGGACTTCCCTCCCCTCCACCACTTGCCCTTCTCTCCCACTGCATCCACCTTGGAGTTAGGACAGCGGGTGGGATACTCAGAGCATATCATTCAGGTTCATTAGGAAGCCCAGGGGCTGGGGTTTCTGTTGTTGTTGCTGTTGTTTGTTTCATAAGCTTTATTTTTTAGAGTACTTGAGCACACAGCAAAGCTGAGCAGAAGGCACAGAGATTTTCCATGTGCCCACACACGCAGAACCTTCCCCGTGATTTTGGTTTTTTTGCAGACAGGACCAGTATCTTTGCTGAGTTTTTCTGCCAACCCAAGAACCTATCACTTCATTATTGTTTTTTATTCAACCGACTGGCTTTCAAAACTTTAAAATTATTCCAAAACAAAACTTTATATTGCCACTCGACATGGAAAGCCAGCACTTGCTGGCCACAAATAGAAACAACACAACAAGTAACAAGTGTGTGTTGGCATTTCAGGGACACCCACCTGCCCTGTGTGGGTGGCAGGCCTACCGCATTCAGGAAACTTCCGCCTCGGAAGAGGGAATTCAGCCCAGCCTGGGGGCGTTTGGGAATCAGGCCAAGGGACCCAGCTAGGTCATCCCTGCTCAGCCTGCCCCAGAGCCCCATTTGTCCCAGGGTGGGCCCAAACTCACAGATCGAAGATCAGGTAATGGTGTCCCTCCTCGGAGATGCTGTCGTGGAGCCGGACTGTGGGAGGGGCCCAAGCAGTCAGTTAACCTGGAAGCACTGCTTCTCCCCCTCTCCTGCCCTCTCACCTCACCCCTCCAACAGCCAACAAACCAACTTCTCAGTCACTGAACACAAGCCAGATAACAGGTGCCTTGACAAACGCAAGTGAACGATGGTCACTGACCTTGGGCATCATCAAGAGACCCGGGTTGAAAGAGGAAAGACCCCCTCCCTTCTTTGGTCAAAGTCTGGCCTCTTCCTCCAACCCTCCGCTTCCTTGCTGGACAGGTTGGCATCATGGAAATAGCTCAGGTCTCTGCCCTCCTAGCTGTGGGACCCTAGGCAAGTTACTACACCTTCCTGAGCCTCTCTTCTTGCCTGGACAATGAGAATGAAACTCCCGGACCTGCAGCCTCGTTGTGAGAACTCCACGAGGCACACCGTTGTGGTTCATCTAGGGCCTGCCCTGGGGAAGATCCCTGTTGGGCATCCAGGTATGAGATAAGAGAGCCGGGCTTGGTGGTAGGACCACCGTCCCTGAGTTAGGCCTGCTGAAAAACTATCATCTCTTCATTCTTCACTTACTAAGAACCAGGGCAAGGCCCCTAGGAGCCCAGAGCTCCCAAAATTACCCTCTGAGATTCTGGAAGGAAGGGCCCGAGGCCCAGGGCTGACTCTGGGGGGCTGTACCTTGCCAGCCAACTGCATTTTCTCTCAGGACAGCTTTGCATCTTTTCCCTAAGCCACAGCCTACAAACGTCCACAGCGAGGGGTGTGCACTCAAGAGAATCAGGATGCGGCGCCCAACGGAGGATCACACAGCTGTTAAAATAATACAGCAGTTACGTTTCCCCTGGTTCCGAATCATCTCTGGATTATGTTTTTTGGCAAAAAAGCAAAGTGCAAAACAGTGTGCGTGGTACTTTCCAAAAAAGATGTGTTTAAGCTTGTTTATAGCAGAAGTGTCTCTGGGAGGATACAAACAAGAGGGCATTGGGGACCTTGGGGAGGGGAATCAGGAGAGCAGGAGTGGTGGGTGGGTGAGACTATGCTTTCACTGTGAGCCCTAGTGCCATCCAAATTCTGGCCATATGCATGTATTTCTCAGTGTTGAGTCCCTTCAGTGGCTTATGGCTCTCCTACCTGCACATGAAGTTTGGAGAAGCAGGCATCAGATACATCAGAGAAGGTATCTACTATGGGAGGAGGGAGAAGGTGACTGGAGATGGAGGAGGACAGGAGCACAAATATTTTTAAAGATTTACTTATTTAAGCAATCTCTACACTGAATGCGGGCTAGAACTCAACAGCCCTGAGACGAAGGGTCACACACTCCATCAGGACTGAACCTACCAGGCACCTTGGGAACACAACATGTATAGAAACACTTGAGAAGGTACAGACATCATAGATCATATGGAAGCATGTGTCATACAGTAATAGCTCTAAGTATAGAGTATAACAAGGTTATAGAATGTACTTTTTAAAAAAGGTTTTATTTATTTAACAGAGAGAAACACAGGCACAGAGGGAACACAAGCAGGGGAAGTGAGAGAGGGAGAAGGAGGCTTCCCGCCGAGCAGGGAGCCTGATGTGGGATTTGATCCTGGGTCTCCGGGATCATGACCTGAACCGAAGGCAGTCGCTTAACCAACTGAGCCACCCAGGTGCCCCTAGAATGTACTTTAAAAATTGTCTTCTCAGCATTCCATGCTCATGGATCTGAAGAATAAACACTGTTAAAATGTCTATACTGTCCAGAGCAATCCATACTTTCAATGCCATCCCGATTAAAATTCCACCAACATTTTTCAAAGCATTGGAACAAACAATCCTAAAATTTATATGGAACCAAAAAAGACCCCGAATTGCTAAGGACTTGTTGAAGAAGAAAAACAAAGCTGGGGGCATCACGTTACCCGACTTCAGGCTTTATTGCAAAGCTGTGATCACCAAGACAGCATGGTACTGGCACAAAAACAGATAAATAGACCAATGGAACAGAGTAGAGAGTCCAGATATGGACCCTCGACTCCACGGTCAAATCAACTTCGACAGAGCAGGAAAAAATATCCAGTGGAAAAAAGACAGTCTCTTCAATAAATGGTGCTGGGAAAATTGGACAGCTACGTATAGAGGAATGAAACTAGATAGACCATTCTCTTACACCACACACAAAGGCAAACTCGAAATGGATGAAAGACCTCAATGTGAGGCAGGAATCCATCAAAATCCTGGAAAAGAACACAGGCAGTAACCTCTTTGACATCGGCCACAGCAACTTCTTTCAAGACACGTCTCGAAAGGCAAAGGAGACAAAAGCGAAAATGAACTTCTGGGACTTCATCAAAATAAAAAGCTTCTGCACAGCAAAGGAAACAATCAACAAAACAAAGAGGCAACCCACGGAACGGGAGAGGATATTTGCAAATGACACTACAGACAAAGGGCTGATATCCAAGATCTATAAAGAACTCCTCAAACTCAACAACCAAATTAAAGATCACCACATTAAAAAAAAATGGGCAGGAGACATGAGGAGGCACTTCTCCATAGAAGACATAGAAATGGCTAACAGACAAATGAAAAAATCATCATCATTAGCTATCAGGGAAATTCAAATCAAAACCACACTGAGATACCACCTTATACCAGTCAGAATGGCCAAAATTAACAAGACAGGAAACAAGTGTTGGAGAGGCTGCAGAGAAAGGGGAACCCTCTTACACTGTTGGTGGGAATGCAAGTTGGTGCAGCCGCTTTAGAAAACAGTGTGGAGATTCCTTAAAAAATTAAAAATAGAACTAACTACCCTATGACCCTGCAATTGCACTACTGGGCATTTACCCCAAAGATACAGATATAGTGAAAAGAAGGGCCAAATGTACCCCAATGTTCATTGCAGCAATGGCCACAATCGCCAAACTGTGGAAAGAGCCAAGGTGCCCTTCAACAGACGAATGGATAAAGAAGATGTGGTACATATATACAATGGAATACTACGCCTCCATCAGAAAGGATGAATATCCAACTTTTGTAGCAACATGGACTGGATTGGAAGAGATTATGCTGAGTGAAATAAGCCAAGCAGAGAAAGTCAAGTATCATATGGTTTCACTTATTTGTGGAGCATAAGGAGTAACATGGAGGACAGTAGGGAGAAGGAAAGGAAATGTGAATGGAGGTAAATCAGGAAGGGAGATGAAACATGAGAGACTTTGGACTCAGAAACAAACTGAGGGTCTTGGAGGGGAGGGTGGTGGGGGGATGGGAGAGCCTGGTGGTGGATATTAAGGGCACGTATTGCATGGAGCACTGGGTGTGGGGCATAAACAATGAATCTTGGAACACTGAAAAAATAAAATTAAAAAAATTTTCTTCTCACTGATCTACAATAAACTTGCATAACTAGTGCAGCCAGATGAAGTTTTTGTTTTTGTTTTTGTTTTTTTAAAAAAAACCCTTTCCTGGGTGCCTGGGTGGCTCAGTGGGTTAAAGCCTCTGCCTTCGGTTCAGGTCATGATCTCGGGGTCCTGGGATCGAGGCCCGCATCGGGCTCTCTGCTCAGCAGGGAGCCTGCTTCCTCCACTCTCTCTGCCTGCCTCTCTGCCTCCTTATGATATCTCTCTCTCTCTCTCTCTCTCTCTCTCTCTCTCTCTGACAAATAAATAAATAAAATCTTTAAAAAAACCCACAAAACCCTTTCCTGGTACCTGGGTGACTCAGTCGGTTAAGCATCTGCCTTTGGCTCAGGTCATGATCCCAGGGTGCTGGGATCGAGTCCTGCATCCTATTTCTCCCTTTCCCTCTACCCCTCCCCCCTGCCCATGATCTCTCTCTCTCAAATAAATACATAAATCTTAAAGAATAAAAAGGCTGCCCGTCTAAGCAGCCTGGCAAGGGGAACACAGGCTGGATTTCAGCCCCCACATGCATAAGGGCACTGGGGTAGGCTTTAGTCCTGGAGAGGGGGCAGCATCACAGCCCAGAACCCAAGACACAGGACACAGAAAACCTCCCCTCCCATCAGTGAAGGCTGCCCTGAGAAAGAAGAGTCCAAAGACGAAGAGGAAAAGAAAGATTCAAGAGCTGCCACGGGGCGCGAAAGGGTCTAACCGCCTGGTAGAGATGGACATGTCTGTGGTCACGGAGATATCCTGCCAGTTTCTGACTTTTTAAATATTGCCATAGAGCCAACAAATCTGCAACCTAGTTTTCATTTATATGGCTGGGCTCACCAATTTCTGACATTCCTTTCATATTTCCAACAGTGATTGGATTTTTCCTTGAAAATTGAAGGATGATGCTTGCTGCCCTATTCTCTGCCCCCAGACCGCACATTACTGGTGTCCTCTTGGGAAGGTCAATGGAACGGCTGGGAAGCTGGGCTCTGGAGTCGGTCTGGCTGGGATCACCTCTCAGCTCTGCCTCCTATAAGCTCTGTAACTTTGGGCAAATTAGGTAGCCTCTCTGAGCCTCCTTTCCTATCCATAGTTGTAACACCACAGGCCTGCTGTGGGGGGATGATTGATGATCCTCACGAAGCCCTCAACTCAATCCCTGGCACCAGGAGGAATGTGACAAATGGAGACCCTGTCGTCTACCTCACTGAGCAGCTTCACTTCCCTTGCCTACCCCCAATCCCCTGCTAAACTCTCAGGGTGTCCCATGCTCCGTGGGGTGGTCTTCAGAGTCAGCCCCCTCAGCAGGTGGCGATGGTGCGGAGTGCGGGGCACTGTCCCTGTCCCGTGTGCACAGCACAGTTGGACCCCCTGTGCTGAGCCAGGGCCTCCCTGACCTGGTCCCGCTGGGGCTGGCCACCAGCCACACCAGGTTAGCAGCCAGTAAGTGTGGCTAGAGTCACTGAGCAGGCTGACTGGGACTCTGTCTGGATCCTTCCAGGCACAGACTTGCCTCTTGGGTTCTGTAGGCACAGCTGCACCTGTCTGCACTTCTTCAAGCAGATTATAATCTAGTTAGAAGTAAGATGCTTGGAGGCTCAGGAAGCGGGACCCTTCCAGCCCTGAGATAGCTTTGGGGTTCTTCCCCAAATCCTCCTGGTCTGGAGCTCAGCCCTGCTCTCCACGTCTCTGTGCATTAGCCACCTCCATTCCAATGCTTGTCCTCACTCCTTTCACCTGTCCTCAGTCCCCAGCAGAGGCTTGGCATGTGGCAGGGTCCCTGATATGCTTGCCATCAGGAGAAGGCAGGCAGGCAGGCAGACAGACAGGCAGGAAGGAGGAAGGGAGGGAGGGAGGGAGGGAGAAAGGGAGGGAGGGATAGGGAACAGGCCTCAGTGGTGGTGATGGTGGTGAAGCACCATTTGTGAGACTTTACCATGGGCAGGCTTGTGCTAAGTGCTTTCCTTGCAATTTCTCATTTAACCCGCCCAACAGTTGTAAAGGGTGGCTACTGTGATCGCCATTGTGAGCCTGTGCATGCTCCAAAACCTAGTGATGGCGGAGCTGGGATTGGACCCCAGGAGCAAACCGCATTCTCCAAACCACATTAAATACAGTGCCCCAAACTCGTGACCGAACATCGTGACGGAGGAATGAGAATTGCATGGAGGTTACGTTTTCACATAAGATTGCCTTGTGCAGGGGCGCCTGGGTGGCTCATTTGGTTAAGCGACTGCCTTCGGCTCAGGTCATGATCCCGGAGACCAAGGATCAAGTCCCACATCGGGCTCCCTGCTCGGCAGGAGGCCTGCTTCTCCCTCTCTCACTCCCTCTGCTTGTGTTCCCTCTCTGGCTGTGTTTCTCTCTGTCAAATAAATAAAATCTAAAAAAAAAAAAAAAAAAAAAAAAAAAAAAAAAAAAAAAAAGATTGCCTTGTGCAAAGGTGTAAACTGAGTAAAAAAGGGGGCAGCCCTTACCTCTGGACTGTCGTGACCATATACTTTAATTAATCATCACAACCCTACGAAGCTGGTATCATTGCCATTTTCCAGATGAGAAAACTGAGCTCCAGAGTGGTTCAGCAATATGCCCAGGGTCACACAGCCCTTAAGGAGCAAAGCTGGGGTCTGAGCTGCAGTCTGTCGGCCCCAGAGCCCATGAGGTTCTGCTCCCCGTGTACAGCAGGGCGGGGCCGGGGGGAGGCTGAGAGGGAGGAGGAGGCAGCGTTGACCTGAGACAGCAGGACGGTGCAGCAAGGCACACACACACACACACACACACACACACATGAGCTCCCCTCCTCCTGCCCCTGGGGCTGCCCTGAGCAGAGCAGGAGGTGAGTCCGTCCACAGGCCAGGGATGGGTACAAGCAGGGTTGCCCCCCACCGGCTGCCTTGCTGGCCCTCCTCTGATTCTGGTCCCGGAGCTTCTGGCTTCTGCTGGCGCAGTTCTGCTGCCTCCCCTGGGCACAGGGAAGGGGAGGTGCCTTTGGGGTATAAATAGCAGATGGAGCTGCTTCTCTCCAGCAGGAGTGTTAACCCTTGGGGCTCTGTGCACAGAGCGATGCTTCCTTCGCAAGGGCAAAGGCGTGGCCGCTGTCCAAGCTGGACTATTCTTCAGAGAGCACTTAGGCCTTGTTCCTCAAAGCGTGGTCTGAAGCAGCGGCCTTGGCATTGCCTTGGAGTGTGCCAGAAATGCAAAATCTTGGGCCTCCCCCAAACCCACTGAGCCACAATCTACCTTTTAACAGGACGCCCAGATGATGCGGAGGGTGTCTCCTTGTAAAGATGGGGGAAATGGCTCAGAGAGGACAGAGCTCCCACTCAAGGTCACACAGCCATTCCCTGACAACTCTATCTAGAATCTGCTCTCCCCCCCCACCCGTCTACCAGCCACGCCACCCCAACTCAGAACCCTGATGGGCAGGCAGGCAGACCCCCAGTCCTGCATGGGGGAGGAGGGGCAGTCAGGTAGTGATGCGTGGTCTTGGCCCAGCCTCTCCCCTGAAGCCTGTGCTCGGTCTGCCCCTGGGGCAGGGGCCACCTTGGAGCTTGCCTCTGAGGGGCAGGCAGGCTGCTGGTCTAGGAAGGTGGGCAGGCCACACTGCCAGGCTGACTCAGCTTGGGGTAGGTTTTTGGGAGTGGGCCGTTATGGTCAAGGCCACGCCTGGCCTATTTTCATCTCTCTAGGAGCTTCAGGAGTTTTCCTGAAACAGCTTTTCTGAAGGAGGCTGCCGGCAGCGTGGGCTAGGAGGAAGGGCCCCTTCTTCACCTTCCCCTCAGCCAAGCTGGTCTCTGAGAAATGTGGAGACAATTAAAGGCACCCACTTTCCCATCCCTACTGCCGCCGCCCCCAGAGAAGAGAGCAGCTGCCCTCCTGGCCCAGAAGGCCCACGGCTAGGGCAAGGGCATAGGGCTGGGCTCCACCCACACCCCTCGCGCACCCCCCAGAGCTCACCGATGTTGGGGTGCTTCAGCAGGCGGCAGATGCGGGCTTCGCGCTCCAGCTTCTGATGATCTGAAACACAGATGCCCAGCTGAGTCCCAGGTGAGGGAGGAAACCTCTCCCGCTCCATCTCTGCCGCTTCATGGCCTCTTACAGCCTGTGCCTCCCAGGGCAGCCCCTGGGCCACCCCCCCCCCCAGGCTAGTCTTCCTGGCAGAGCCTCTGGGTTCTCCAGGAAGGTGGTGGGAGGCAGCAGAGGCGGTGTGGTGGGGGACAGTGTTGCAGGGCCTCAGAAATTCCTTCCTCTCTCTGGGCCTTGGTTTCCAGGGTGCCATACGAGGTCTATCCCTGAGCCCCATCCTGGAACCCCCCACCCCCACCCCGGGCAGGCTCCCGCTGCCCCACCTCCTGCCTTGCCCCTTGCATGCTCGCACGCTTGGCACTAAAGCCAGACTGAACTGCTAAACGGCATTTCCCCAGACCGCCCCCAGCCTTGCTCAGTCCTCTCACCCTGCCTTGGGGGCCTTCACCCATGTGGTTCTCTCGGCTTGGGACTCTTCCCTCTCAACCTCCCACCTGCCCTTCCCTGGCCATCACTCCTTCACTCCCACCTGCCCTTCGATGTACCCTCTCCTGACAGCTTGTCCTGAATGCCGCCTGGTAGGGACCCCTCCTCTGCGTTCTCAGGACCCCGGGACAACACATCTCACTTTGACTCATGGGTACCTTTACCCTTCAGGACAAGAGCTTAGTCTCTGTTGTACCCTTGGCATCTACTGAAATAGTAGGTGCTCAAGAAATAATTGAATTAAAGAATAAAGCACGGACTGATGAACCTTTCAAAGGGAGTCTGTATTTCTCTGCAGAAGAGTTGTATTAATTCACAGAGGCTGCCTCCCTTACAGGGGCCTCTGGGCCAGAGACAGAGGGAGCCCCAAAGAATCTGCAGGGTACAGCCCGTATGTCGCAGCCTCGGGGCTTTACCTGAGCTCTCACCCCTGCTCTCCAGGACTTCTGTCCAGACCCCCAGAGAGAGAGACCTTGTTCAGGATCTGTCCCCATGGTCTCCCACTCTGGAGCTGCTGGGAACAATCCTACCAGTGACTTCCTTCAATCCTCCCAACCACCAAGTTTTGTGGCATCACTGTCCCCATTGTATGTACTTCTCAGTTCCTTTCTGGGGCTTTTCTCACAATTCCATAGTTAATGCCTTAATTTAAAAAACCAGAACAATGCAAAGGAGAATTTTCCTATGTGCCAACCACTGTGCACAGCACCTTACACCCATCTCAAGTTCTCACAACCCTTTGAGGGAGGTGCTATCACCTTCCAGCTTTACAGAGGAGGAAACAGAGGTTCCTAGACACTAAGTACCCGGCTCAGGGGCGCACCTGTGGTGATCGGTAGAACCACACTTCACACCCAGAATTCAGGCGTGAGCTTTATGTGCTGTACCATGCTCTGCACCCTGACTCATCACCACCCCCTCCACCTGCCTCCCCATTTCTGAATGGGAAAATCGGGGTACATACGAGGGACCCCACACCAACACTCCAAGGTAGAGCTCGGATTAGAACTCTGGTCTCTGACTAGCCCCTTCAGAGCAGGCAGCCCCCAAGGAGGGCAGTAAGGATGGAGAAGGTCTTGGCCCTTGTCCCCAGGCAGCCAGCTCCCCTTTCCTCTGTCCCTTTATTAGAGCACTCACTGGCCTTCCTCCATGGGCTGCAAAAGCCAAGAGCAATACTGAAATGTGGCTTTTTCATCAGCAAAGCAAGTGAGTCCGCTCCTGTCTCCATAGAGTGTAAGCTCAACTCCCCAGCTGAAGGTGGGCTAGGAGAGGGAAGGATGCCTACACTGGGGGACATCCTCCCGGGTCCCCCCTCCCTCCCAGCCTCCTTCCACATCCTCCAGGATGGTAGGAGACCAATTCCCACACAAAGGTGAGGCCTCTCCCTCAAGAGCTGCTGAGGTCCCTCAGTGGACTAAGACGGCTGGGCCCTCCCGTAGCCCCACTACCTTGTCCCCCACCCCACCTATCCCCAGCAGAACCAGAAATCAGGCTGGTCAAGTGGGACCTATCAGAGGGCGCTGGGGACTATACATTCAGGGGACAAGCTTGGTCCAGCCTATACATTTAGGGCACGAGGGACCCAAATGCAGAATTCTGATGTTTCGCTGTCATGTGAAGTTATCCAGACACATGGGTCACTCAGCCTCCCCCTTGGGCCTGTTCCCTTACTGCTGGAAATGCCAGGAGCTAATGGTTTTTATAAATCTAGCAATCATTGGGTCCCTAGGTGGCTCAGTGGGTTAAAGCCTCTGCCTTCAGCTCAGGTCATGATCTCAGCGTCCTGGGATGGAGGCCCACATCAGGCTCTCTGCTCGGCGGGGAGCCTGCTTCCTCCTCTCTCTCTGCTTGTCTCTCTGCCTACTTGTGATCTCTCTCTCTGTCAAATAAATAAATAAAATCTTAAAAAATAAATAAATAAATAAATAAATCTAGCAATCAACTTGTGCATTGTCTAATCACAAAGCATTGCAACTCTCTGGGCTTTTAGCATTGATTTGTTGAATTTATGTAAACATGTATGGTATTCACCAGTTTTTGTATCTGACATGTTTTTATTTTCAAATGTTTCTCAGAGAAAGTAGGGACTGTGTTTCTGTTGACCTCAGGGCCTTGCTCTGTTCTGGAGGTAAGGAAACTGAGGCCCAGTGGTAAGGAGCACTCCCATTATCAAAGTCACTCGGTAAGGCGGTCAAGCCTCATCAGAACCCACAGCTCTGCGGAATCACTCCTGGATGTTCTCGCCATTCCAGCCAATCCTCCTTGGCAGCCAAGACCGCTTATTAAAATATGAATTCGATTCTGGCTTCCCACTCGCCAACGGCGGTTCAGACTCCCCATTGTACTTGTAATCCAAACGCCTCACCACGGCCAGCCAGACCCTGCTGGTCCCGCCTCATCTTGGCCTTGGATCTTCAGTCCCAGTGGCCACCTTTCCGGCCTCGGGCACACCAAGCCCCTTTCCACCTCAGAACCTTTACACTTCGCACTTCCTGGGACTTTAGCCTAGGACGCCCTTCCCCTGGGTCTCCCCATGGCTGCCTCCTCCTCCTCAGGGAGGCCCAGCGCCTCCTCAGAGAGCGTCCCTGGCTGCCTTTTCTGAGGATTCTTCCTGCCCCTTCACTTCCGCCACGACCCTGTCTTGTTTTCTTCATAACTCATTGCTACCTAAAGTTACCTCGCTTATTTCTATGTTTAATGTTCTTTACAGTCTTCCTCCCTAGAGAATGGGTATGATAAGAGCAAGACCCTATCTCTCAGTCCCAGCCGTGCCCCAGGCCCAGAGCCACTAAGCAGCTCATCCAAGTCCCATAGCTAGGAGGTGGCAGGGCTGGGATTTCAACTCATGTTCAAAATCACTAAACTATATTGCCTCTCATTCTCATAATTAATTAATTGATAAATCAATCCATTCAGCTTGATAATAGTCTCACAATGGTGAAAGGCCTGGGGGAAGCCTCCTGCCCAGGTACCTGGAAGGATTGTCCCTAATGCTCATGATACCTTGCGAACCTTCTCCCTCCTTCCTTAGGGGCAGGTCTCCAGGGTGTTGAAGTCATGGGGCCCGGCCCTGCCCAAGAGCTTAGCAGGCAAGGATGAGTGAAAGTAAGGTTCAAGGTGCAAGGCAGAGCATGAGGGAAGCACAGTCAGGCAGCCTGGCAGGCTCTACCTGCAAAGCGGGGTGGGGGAGGGGGCTCTGGCAGGGAGGTGGGACTCTGGCCAGAGGAATAGCAACTAGAAGAAAAAATAGACCTCCAAGTCTTGGAAGAGGAAATGCCCCACCCTCTAGAGGGCCTCAACTGGGCTCCTGATCCTGGGTCATTGGAAGAATAACCCCAAGGGCCAAGAGTGCCAGGCAGGGGTGGGGAGGAAGATGAGAAAGATCTGTCTCACTGCCTCCTTCACAGCACGGACCTGGAGCTCAGCGGCAGCAGAATGAGCTCACACCATGCTTCTCACCCCATAAGCTGGGACTGGTTTCCAGGGAGCTGAGGAGTAGACAGTGGTTGCTCGGGAGGCCTCTGTACCGCCATCCGCCAGTCACTCCTGGCTGCACCAGCCATCCATGTGCTCAGTGTCCCCTAAAATGTGAATGAGTTTCTTCTGTGTGCTGCATGAGGGTATGGCCGGAAAGCCTACGGAGCCCCTGGCCGGGGGTTATTGCTGAGCGCACTAGCTACTGTCACTGCGGATGGGATGCTTTCAAAGCCGGAGCTCGGGCCTCACCTACTGACTCCAGGCCTCCAGGGTGGAACTAAGTCAGCCACATTTTTTTAACAGCTTCAGAGGGGATCTGGCAGGGCCTGAGACAGGCAAAATTTTCACTTTCCATTCCATATCTTTATGACTTCTTGAAATTGTTTACACTATGAGCATGTTATCTAAAAGAGTAGTTTAAAAATACATACGAAAAAATGTCTCTTGGGTTGGGGAGCCACTCAACAGAACAAGAGGCTGACCCGGCCGGGGAAGGGGAAGCCGCAGCTTCCTGCAGTGGGGGGAAGGACAGATGCCCCCTGGGTGGGCCAGGCCCCTGCTGGGAGCTGCCAAGGTCCCCAGGAGTGCCAGCAGGAGAAGCTTAGGGTATGTTGCCAAATATTCAGCATCAAACTGCTCCTCTCCCCAGGCACCATGAGTGGCAAACAAAGGAACCTGCTAGAAGCGGCTTCAGCCCACCTCTCCCGCTGGGGAGAGAAGCGTTGGCAGTTGGCAGACTTCTTTGAGATGGTTCCCCTGAGAACCTCCCCACTCCCACCCTCCACGCTCACCTAGGCCTGGGCCACCTTCCTGTAAGGACGTCAAAGCCTCAACAGATTGCCAAAGACAAGGGACTTGCTGAGTCCACACTGCCCCAGGAAGGCTTAGTCGCCTTCCAGAAAAGAGGCAGTGCCCCTTCCACTGCCCCCCACTAACATCTGTCTTTTCTCATCAGAGAAAAGTGTGTGTGTGTGTGTGTGTGTGTGTGTGTGTGTGTGTCGGGGGGGGGGCGGGGAGAGAACCAGGCAGCAGGGAGAGGCGTCGCTCTGAGAGTACTGTGAACTGGCTCAAGAGTTCCAGCATCCAGGGGGGACCCTGACTCCTGACCCTCCCTCATTTTGAAGCAACCTCAGCCCAGTCATCCCAAGTTATGGCTCTAATCTTGATCCCCCTCCCCCCCATATCTCAGGGATTGGGACATCTCCTCTGATCACGGGAGACCTAAAGCACATGAAGGGCTCCAGACTGCCACTCAGGAAGCCCAGGCAGATCCCAGCATCTGAACGTGAGGCCGAGCTCCTGCGGCCGCCCTCCCCAGCCGGGCTCCCTGCCCCTGGCTCTGGCTCCAGACTTTCCAGGGGTGTCGTCCTTCTACACAAGTGTCCATGCCGAGTGTGTGCCATCTCGGCCCCTGGCCCTCAGAGAACCAGCCTCCGCACGCCCGGCTTCTTCCCCCGCAGGATGTCTGCTGCCTACAGAGGAGCTCAGTAACTAGGAGAAAGTGCTGGGCAGCCAGCAGCTCTGAGCCAGAGAGATGAAAGGCAGCAACACACAGTCCAACATGGGGCATGCTGGGAGGCCAGCGGGGGACCGTGTGAACATCCTGTACCAGCCTCTGGGAACCCCTCTCCTGCTGTGCCCCAGCCCCGACATAGCTGCCGCCATGCCACGTAAACACCTGGCCACGACACCAGCCCCTCATGTGATGTCTCCCATGCCGCACCTGTACCCTCCTCACCCGGCAGGATTCCCTCCACCCCAGGGGTGCCCTTGGCACCTTAGACACCATTCAGAGCAAGCACTAGATTCCTGAAGAGAACCTTCCCCAGAGAACACTGACCATGGCTGCTACCATTAGTGCTCTGACCACACACTCAGGGCATGAAGCCAGGCTCCTGGGAAGGCTTTCCAAGTTCCAGTGTCCACACGGATCACCAGGGTACCTTGCTAAAATGCAGATCCTGATTCCTTAAGCCTGGAAACAAGAATGTGCATTTCTAGCAATCTCTGCTGTTGACACTGCAGGTTTAGGATCACTTTCAAGCTGGAATTACTCAGGCATTTTTTCCAAACCCTGGTCACACTCCACAAGGATGAAGTCACAACCTCTGGGGGTGGGACCCAGGCATTAGGGGTTTTTGAAGCTCTCTAGGGGTTCCAGGGTGAGGACAGGTTTGGAAGCCACCATTCTAGGGAATATTTAGGGATGAGAGGGCAGACCGGTGTGGCGGATTGGAATGTCCCTAGGGTTCACTGGACAGTGGTAGAGCACAGGGATTGTTGGGTGCTGTCCTAGGTACTGGGTGTAGCAGGGAATGAGAGCCATCCCCGCCCTATTGGAGCTTATAGTGAAGATGCCCGTTAAGTAAGGGACCAACCCAGTAAATGGGATAAGCTCAGATTGGGAGAAAGCCACAAAGAAGGTAAACAGTAATAACAGATATTAAATGGGGGAGACTTTTTCAGATGTAGAGGTCAGGAAAGTCTCTCAAAGGATGTGACATTGAGCTGAGATCTGAAGGTTAAAAAGGGGCCAGGCTTGTAAGGAGCCAGGTAAGGGAATGGTGGGTGCACAGGTCTGGAGATGAGAAAAGAAGCAAGTGGCAGAAGGGCAGGGAAAGGAAGTCCTGCCTGGGACCTTAGGCTTCACCTGGGTGGGAGGCAGAGAGCCTGGCCTGTCTCAGAGGCTGTGGCCTCCAATCTAAATTCCCTAAGGAAGGAAAATGGAGGAGTCTGTTCTCATAATAACCACAGTAAGGAGAATCTCCCTCTGCAGCATCACCCAGGGAGACAGACCCAGGTCCTGCTTCTAACCCAAGGGGTAGAGAGGGAAGAAGAACTCCAGAGGGCGGGCAAGGCACAGATCAGCCACCTACCTCTGGCAGAGAGCTTCTTGGTGTTGATGATCTTAGCAGCGTACTCCTGGCCAGCCAGCACCTTCACACACCTGCGCACCACTGAGAAGGCTCCCCTAGGAGGACAGAGAAGGTGGAGGAGGGAGGGAAGGGCCCAAGGGTTGCATCATTAGGACATGCCAAAGTGCATGCATCTGTACTGCGCTGGTTAGGGAAACCTCCTGAAGGGCTGCTCATACTCACGGGGACCTGACTCAGGGACAGGGCGGGGCTGGCGACCCAGGAGAACCCCCTACCAGAAGGTCATCATGAGAGATGGGCCTTCCAGAGCTGTGGTAAGTTGGACCCACCAAGTTAGAAAACAGAAGAATCCTGTAGTGTCAATATCACAGAATCTAGTCTCTGAAAGATTTTTGTTTCTCAGGCTTTGTGTAGGAACACATCCACATGGCTCAAACTTCAAAAGATATAAAAATGTAGGTAGTAAGAAGACTCCCTCCCAGCCCTGTGCCACAGTCTCCAAGGCCCCGTGGCCAGGGACAGCCAGTGTTAGCAGGTCCTCGAGCATCTTTTCACAAATACTCTCTGCCACACAAAAGGTTCTGGACCTCGCCTGCTGCTCGGCACCCTCCTTTTTTCAGTAAATATTTTGGAGGTACTCCTTCCATATTGTTACATAAAGAGCTCCTCATTATTTCATCAGATGACTGTCTTATAATTTACCTAGCCAGTCCCTGATCAGTGGGCAATTAGGTTAGTTCAAATTACAAATAGCATGATAATGACTAATCTTCTATGTGTGTGTTAGAATTATGTTTCCATGTGTGCAAGTGTCCATGGATCCACTTCGAGAACTGATATTATTTGGTCAAAGGGTAGGTGTTATTAGTAATTGTGATGCAAGAGATTATATATCTTAGAGAGCAAACCAACTGACTCTCCCTGGTATGCGAGGGCACCATCTTCCTCCACCTTTGTCACAGTGTGTCATCAAACTTTCTTATCTTTGCTAGTGAGACAGGTGGGACACAGCAACAAGGTTGGATCTGTAATTCTCATGTTGAGTGAAGTGGGCATCTCTTCTTATGTTCGAAGAGGTGCGTGGGCCTTGATCCTCACATCATCAGTGGTTGGGAAACATTTAGAGCGAGGGCTGTGTCTGTGTTTTGCATGGGGATGCTGATTATTGCCATGTGGAATGTGGCCCGTTTCCCAAGTTGTTTGATATTTCCATAAAGCCTGAAGTCTGGATATTTATGTGAAATTTCCTAATTTTTAAATACTGACACCTATTTCTAAAAAAAAAAAAGTAAACGTGGTGGCCAAACGAATCTAGGGTAAGGAGGGTCAGCGCTGGAGTCTAGGAGCGATCCCATACTCACTACCACGAAGTAGGTATAACCCCTTCATGTCACGGAGTCCCCTGAGCAGCCAGATCCTGATGGTTGTCACCACCATCAGCACCCTGACCACAGACCAATGGAGAGAAGCAAGTCTGTGGGCAAGTATCCCCAATTTTAATGTGTATATGAGTCACCAGCATGTCTTACTGAAATGTAGATTCTGATTTCTTATGTCAGCAGCAGGGGAGCTGAAGACTCTGAGCTCCAGTGTAGCTTAGTGTAGACAGAGCTAGGTGTAGACAGGGCCAGGCCTAGAACTCAGGTTGGCATCGCCAACCCCCACCCCATCATGGACGCCTGCCATGCCCAGCTTCCTGGCCTGGCCACACCTCATCACATCCTCTAAACTTCGATGTCCTATCCTCAGCATAAGGGCCGGTCCAAGCCCAGGAAACCTGCCCTCTCGGCACACACTCTGGACATAGTGTCTCTGGTTTCATGTCTGAGCCACATGAATGGAGTGAATGGAAAGCTGGAGAGGGATGAGCAAGAAAGAGCCAGGAGAGAGCATGAGACCAGGAAATGTGACCTTGTAAGAAAGCACTAGAAAGCACTAGACTATTGCTTGCGCCAGAATTCCTGGGCAAGTGGATTGTCTCACGCAGCAAGGGACCCTTCCTGGATGGTGGACCCTTGCTGTCCTCCCCCCACTCTCCTTCCACTCCTCCCTCCCCAGGAAAGCAGCAAGACCTGAGTCTCCTTCTCAGAGAAACCTCCCTGTTAAGCACTCCCGCATCTGTGCTCCCAGAGCACTTGGCCTTTCCTCATCTAGCCCAAGTTCACGGTTGCCCTGTGGCTTGTCCTGTTTGTCCCTCCCACCTGATGGTAAATTCCCGAGGGCCAGGACTTTAACTTTCTTTTCCACATCCCTGTGCCCTAGTATCCAGTGTCTGCTACCAATAGGGCCCCCACAAGTGTTACTTGCAGAAACAAGAAGTGGATTGAATTCACAGTGAGAGAGGCTGAATGAAACGGGGAGGGGCTATTATGTCAGGGTGCTAGAAACAGGAAGAGGCATCTGAAGAAAGTAGGGCACGACTGGTCTGAAAGGCGCCCACCCTACGCAGACAGGGGGATGGGCCCAAAGACCTTCAGGTCCCTGCCCAGCTGGAGGTCACGATGCCCGAAGGCCCCGGGTGAGAGTGTGTAAGTGGCTGCATCTGGGAAAGGTCGGAGAGCTCCGTGAAGACAGGGGCCTGGCTCCGGCCTGCGTCACCCACCAGCATCTAGCCCATGTTTGGTCCACAGCTAGAGCTCGATTAGTGTGGGCTGGAGAGATGGAGGGGTAGGGGGAGGAAGGCAAGGAAGGAGGGATGGATATAATTTCTCCACTCAAGAAACAAATTCTAAATGAAAAGTAAAAAATTCCATTCCAAGCAAAGACCTTAGACCAAAGCTTATCAGACTGGCTGGTCTGGAATCCCCGGGGATCTTTTAAAAATCCATATACTAAGGCCCTATCTAGACTTGACCAAACCAGAACCTCTAGGCAGGGGCACAAGGGATCTGTATTTTCATTTAACACACGGTCCAGGGATTGTCTCCCTCTGGGGGAGTCCTGCTAGAGGCTCTGACATCAGGACTGACGGGGACGGTCACATGCAACTCTCTGCAGGGAAGCTTGGTAGCCTCCTGCCCTAGGAGCTGAGGACCTAAAAGCCAGATCTGTAAGACAAGAGAAGGCACATTCTAAACTTCCTTTTTGGAACACAGTGCCAAGCTTTTGTGTAAATCCCAGCTTCTAACGAGGGGTCTGGGTTTTTTTTTTTTTAATATTTTTATTTATTTTCTTGAGAGAGACAGCACAGAGGGAGAGGGAGAAGCAGACTCTCCGTTAAATAGGGAGCCTGACGCAGGATTTGATCCCAGGACCCCAAGAACATGGCCTGAACCCAGGGCAGCCGTTTAACCAACAGAGCCGCCCAGGCATCCATAACTGGGGGTCCTAACTAGGTTCTAACACAAGAAGGACAGCCACAGGGCCACATACCCGCTGAAAGATATCCTGTGCCTCTGAGTGTAGGTATGTACATTTTTTTTCTGGGGCAAGGATGCATAGATTTTAGCAGCTGCTCGGAGGGAGGAGTTTATTAAAGCCAGTTCAGAGATACTGATCCAGAGGGTTCCAAGCTTTCACATACTCAGAAGGTACCCTCCTTTTTTTTTTTTTTTTTTTTTAAAGATTTTATTTATTTGACAGAGAGAAACACAGCCAGAGAGGGAACACAAGCAAGGGGAGTGAGAGAGGGAGAAGCAGGCCTCCCGCCGAGCAGGGAGCCCGATATGGGACTCGATCCCGGGTCTCCGGGACCATGACCTGAGCCGAAGGCAGTGGCTCAACCAACTGAGCCACCCAGGCGTCCCGGTACCCTCCTTTTAAATGCACGTGCACCACCAAGCTCCTTGACCACAGCAGCACTGCAGAGTTGGAATTATGATCCCCATTTAATGGATGGGGAAACTGAGGCCTCAAGTGAAAGCATATTCCTAGTGGGCTTATGAAGAGGATTCAGGTCACCTACACTAGCTCTTCTAACTCCACCAAAGGCAGGAAAGTGTGACCCTCAAGAGCAGGGCCTCTGAGCTCACAAAGCTCTGTGGTCTGATCATGACTTACCCTCAACTGTGCTATTGAACTTGGCACTCCGCCCCAACCTATGCCTCCTCGGGTCTCCATCCACCCTGCTCACCACAGTGCTAGGGATCAGAGAGACTCGGGGCAGAGGAGAATCTGCAGCAGAAATGAGACTAACCTCCTCTCTGATAATTTCTGCTTTAAAAAAGGCCTATTTCTGCATTCCTGTCCTGCATGAGCAAGTGCACAGCCCAGCAGCCTCAGCAAACAACAAAAAAGCCAGCCTAGTCCTCCCATGGCCGTGAGCCTGAGCTGAGCAGGTAGGCAGCAGGGGGAGGGGCAGGAGCTTGGAAAAGGCACCAGGCTGAGAGGGGAGGAGGCCAAGGTGCAGAGCTCAGGGTGGAAGGCAGTGACCGGGGTTCCCGAGAGGAAGGAATGAGACCTGCGTGAGTGTCCACGGACGGGTCCCAGGAGGGTCTACGAAGGTGTTCCTGGGTGACAGGGGTCAGTGCCCTGTGCGTGAGATTCCACCGGGCTCTGGATATGACAAGGCGCCCGTGCCTCACTCTGGGTGTGAAATGCACACCCACATCAGCAAGCAGACAATGTGGGTGGGGAAGTGTGTGCCTGAGACCCACAGACACAGGAGGGACAGAATCTCAGCTCTCAGCCCTGCTGGGCGGTCCTGGGCAGGGGTCTGCCCCAACAGGGGCCTCACTTTCTTTCATCTGCTGCATGCGCGTTCGGGTAGGAATGAGGCTAAATAGTACAGAGCCCTGGGGTGCCTGGGTGGCTCAGTTGGTTAAGCGACTGCCTTCGGCTCAGGTCATGATCCCGGAGATCCAGGATGGAGTCCCACATCAGGCTCCCTGCTCAGTGGGGAGCCTGCTTCTCCCTCTCTCACTCCCCCTGCTTGTGTTCCCTCTCTGGCTGTGTTTCTCTCTGTCATATAAATAAAATCTTTAAAAAAAAATAGTACAGAGTCCTATACCCGAATATGCTGTGATGGTGGAAATATTCTGTATCATCCAATGTGACCACCCGGTTATAGAGCACTTGAAAGCTGGCTAGTAGGGCTGAAGAACTGAATTTTCTATTTTATTTCATTTGAGCAGCTGTCTGTGGCTAGTGACCACCATAGTGGAGAGGGAAGTTCTATGCGGATAAGAACAGGTACTGCTGAGCCGGGACAACCAGAGTTCAAATCCTGGTGCGCCCTCTCACTAGCAAGCGCCTTAGCTTCCATGAAATGTACATCAGAATAGTACCAGCCCTGTGCGGTTGTTTCAAGGATTCAATGAGATACAATAAGGTATGCAGTGGGCTTAGCACAGTCCCTGGAGTCTAGGAAAGGCTTAAGAAACGATGCCTTTTATAAAAGTTAAATCTTTAAAAAAAAAAAAAAAAAAAAAAAAAAAAGAAACGATGCCTTTTATAGGCATCGTTATCTACGGAGTGATGAGAACAGCTGGCATCATCAGAAACAAAATGGACTTTGCCAAGCTCAGGGAAAAGGAAAGCCAGGAGAGGAGGTTGTGGGGTCTGCGGTGAGGAGGGGAAGGGGTGCTGCCCAGAGCAGAGCACCCTGTCCCTATGTATGTGGGCACAAGGGGACAGGGAAGCCCCGCCCTGCTCTCTAATAGACAGATGGAGAGTGCACCGTGAGAGTGGGTCCAGCAGGGCTGAGAACGTAAGGAACGTGCTAATGGGCCGTGAAAAGCAAGATTCACACTGGGAAATTGCTTTCTGTCTGCCTGGCAGGCTTGGTGTCCCGGGAGTTGCTGGCTGTCAGCCCACAGGGGCTCACCGCTCTCTCTGGCCGGAAAGAGCCCAAAATGCTGACATGGATGCCAGGTGAGCCTGCGAGCAATCAATGGGAAGCTGAAAGACCTGGGTCCTCACCCAGCTTGGCTACCAGCTTGCTTACCCTCTGGGCCTCAGTTTCCCCATTTGAAAGATGAGGATGAGGACTCCCAGCCACACTTCTTCCTGGGCTGTATGTGGGAAGTCTCTCCTACACAGGGATGGGAAGAGGTTCCTACTATCCAAGACTACTTCCTGCCAGTTTCCTTTAAAGTAAACCTCCCCGCCTTTACTCTGAGCTGCGCAGACCCCAAGCGCCTGGGTCTCAGAAGGCAGAAAACTGTTTACAGGGGCCT
This sequence comes from Spilogale gracilis, assembly GCA_004023965.1. Taxonomy (NCBI): domain Eukaryota; kingdom Metazoa; phylum Chordata; class Mammalia; order Carnivora; family Mephitidae; genus Spilogale; species Spilogale gracilis. Next base: position 127,178 of record PITA01000471.1, read on the forward strand.
TCTGGAGACAACCCCCCCTCCACTCTGGACTCCTTAAGCATCTGATTGTCAGGGGTCCTAACAATTATTAGGTCTTCTCTTCATTGGCTGTTTCCTCAAACACACACAAGTGTCCCTTATTCTGTAAAAATAATCATCCTGTGCCTCTAAATTTTTTAAATTAAAAACTAAGCAACTTTCTCTTGACCCAACAGCTTGGACCACTTCCTTCCTCCCTCTTTGCTGCCAAACTTCCAGAACAAGTGTCCGACATCCGCTGCCTCCTCTTTCCACCTCCCACACTCCATGAACCCACCACAATCTGGTGCCCACCCCCAAGCTCCCTGGAAGGAAGCTGTGTCAGGCTCACCCACCCAGTGCCCCCTACCCCAGCCCCTGCAGCGCTAGTGGGTCTGATCCACTTTGCCTGCTCCATACCAGGCGGCATCTGGCCCCACTGACCTCAGACTTGGAGGCCCATTCTCCCTTCCATTTCTAGGTGGCTGCACTCACCCTGGCACCCCACCTCTTTCCCCTCCCAAATCACTACCCCCTGTTCTCTCTCCACTGCCCTCTTACCACTTCCCTCTATCCTCTCTACCTGGGCCTTAGCTGGGACTCGCTGGGGAGGCCCTGGGTGATCATGAACACATCTAAAATGTCAAAAAGGTTCTGTGTCTGTGCCTTATTCTGTTCATCAGCTTCGCAAAGCATTCTGGGACCACAGCACCCCTGCAAAGGGTAAAAGCCACTGGCTGTCATGTGAGAGTGAAACCCACGTCTCTGCAGCCCCTCCTCTCTCCAGAATTCCAGTCCCATGTTTCCAGCCACTCACCATCTTGCCTGGATGCTACAGGACAGGCAGCTCATGATCAGAATCTAGTCTCCCCAGGGAAAGTCTTCCTACTCTCAGTTAAGATACCTAAGCATTCTAACTCTCTGAACCTGGAAAGTTCCTGGTCAAATGCGGGCAGACCTGTTATCTGAGAGAGGGTTAGCATCCTGAACCTCTTGGTGGTCAGTAACTCACAGCCCAGGTGAGCTGACCTGATCGCTCAGCAGAGAGCAAGGCGTAGGGGTGTGGAAGCGAGAGCAGATGGAGTCAAAATGTCTGGGGAAAAGGACAGAATTGGGGCTGGCCGCCGGAGCGGCCCCACCAAGGAGCCAGGGGGTGGGCCCCCTTGGAAGAGCTGCGGTGCCCAGGAATATCTTCCCGTTGAAGTCCACCCTTTCCCCATTTCACAGATGAAGAAACTGAGGCCAAGACCTTGAACCCAGGACTCCAGACTCATCGCCCATTGCTCTCTCCCATACCCCATTCTCTCAGATCAGAGGGGGCCCTCACCTGGGGTCCATGGTCTTTAGGGCAAAGGGATCCATGGGAAATAATACACACATTCTGTAGGTTGTCATGAGTATGCATTTTTTTCTAGGAAAAGTGCCGGTGGGTCATATGAGATTCTCTGAGGGGTCCTAGATTTCCAGAAGAGTTATAAACCTGGGGTCAGTTTTGCTGAGAAACAGAAGGGAGATCCTGTTTCCACAACACCCACCTTTGAGTGCTCTAAGCAAATCCCTTCACCTTTTTGGGCCTCACTTTGTCTATCTGTGACATCAACGGTGGGTCATTTCTAAACTGCTCTCTCTTTCTTATTGATTTCTTTTCAAGCAGTGATGCCCTTTTAAAATAACAAAACACAACTATGCAGATCCCCAGATGGCAAAGAGATCAGAAGAGAGAGGGACTGTGGGGGCTGGAGACCCCATTTGTTTGGTTTTTCTCTCTCTTCTCCCCAGTTCACCATGGCAGCTCTGCCCAGAACTCCACAAATGACAGCATTTTACAGTCAGAAAATTCTAGGACCTTATTACTGAAACCATCCATCTCCCTCCTCCCATCCCAGGCTGCAGCCACCCACGGCCAGGCTCCAGAAGATGCGGCAGGGACTCAGTGTCTTCGAGCTGTCCCCCACCCTACAGGCCTGCCCCATGCCAACCTAGCAGAAGTCTCGTGGGGGACACAGAAGGCCTGGGAACCGGAAGATTCTGTTTGCTGCGGGGAACATTGAACCAACAGAAGTCCCAACATATTTCTTGTTTTGGCTGTGCCCGGGTTTTCTTGAATGGGTTACAAAAAGAGAAATTAAAAAATATTCATAGACCTTGGAGACAGGACCAGAGCAGACAGAGCAGTGGGGAGGCGGAAGGTCTGCTTTCTCCCCAGGCTACACCCATCCTCTAAAGGCTTTCAAAGGTTCAGAGAGAGAGGCTCCAAGGGATAAGAGGGCCAAGCGCCAGACTGGAAAGAGGCAGGAGTGCCCTACTTTTGTGTGTCATTGGCTTGTGTGACTTTGGGAAGGACCCTGGCCCTCTCTGGGCCGGAGTTCTTGATCTGTAAGACCAAGGAGCACTCCTCATTCCGGGATTCTGAGTGAGCCTGAGGCTATTCTGGCCCGTAAACCATCTCCCACTCCATGCCTGCGGCATCTCACCAGCAAGGCAAGAGGAGGATGGAGGCGAGGGGTGAGGGAGCGCTGTGAGTGAGCACCTGTCTGGGGCCAGAGTGCTCCCAACCTCCTGAGGCCATGTCCATCTGGGGGCCTGGGGTGGGGGGTGGCAGTGCGAGAGGAGCAGTTCTCATAATGAGAAAGTCCTGCCTATGCTGGACAGAGATCCACCTCTGTGACCCTCTCCACTTGGCTCTCCTCAGGAGAGGACACCTGCTGAGAGGAGAGAGGGAAGAGAGGGGAGGGGAGGACATCCCCTCATCCCCACTCTGAGGGGCCCCTTCTTCCTGCTCAAGTCCTCCAGCTCCTCACTTTCTCTCACTTGGTTTGGCTTCCAGAACGGTACCACACTGCCCGGCTCCTTCCTCAAGGTAATCTAGAAAAGGCTTTTACAATTCCTTCTAGGCCCTAAGCATCTGAAGTTGGGGGCAGATCGAGCAGGCCTAAGAAGAGTAGGACCTCCCAACCTCCCGGGGGCTGACAGGCTCCATCTAAGTACGCACCTCAGAGCCTCTACCTGTGCTGTTCCCACTCCGAGGCACACTCTTCCATCTTCTTCCTTCTGATTAACTCTGATTCCACCTCCAGCTCTCCAGTATCACCTCCTCCGGGGAGCCTTCCCTGATACCTTTCTCATCTCAACTAATCACGGTCTGTGTGTCTCATAGCTCCACGTTTGTGCTCATAGTCTTTATCTAGTTGCATTTAAATAACTTCTGGGGGCACCTGGGTCACTCAGTGGGTTAAGCATCCGACCCTTCTTCTCAGCTCATGTCCGCTTCCCACCAGGCTGTGAGCCCCAAGGAGCAGGGCTACATAAGTCTTGCCCATGGTACCTCCTGGACTCAGCCCAGGGCTGGGAACAGAGCGTGTGTTCAGGAAATACTTGTTGCATGGATACAAGAGGCACAGACATGTTCCTCCTTCTACGTGATCCCCAGGGCCCTTCCCTTTCTCCAGCACAGGCATCTCATGGGCAGTTACACCCTGTAAGGACCTGGAGGGCCTACGCTGGGCCTCAGCTGGTGGGGACCTGCCCCGCGGGCTGCACTGGCCTGGCCTGGGGTGCAGGCTTCCTACTGTGCCCCAGGGAAGCTCTGAAGAGAAGGCGACACGGGCCGCCTGTGTGCAGGAGAGGGTGGACTGTGGCACCGGGAGCTGCACAAAAAGTGGGGAGGGCAGGGTTGGGGAGCAGGTCCTGAGCTGTTCTCTCCCTGAGGGATACTCAGAAGCCCAGCCAGCATCTTCTTGCTCTCCCTGCCCTGGGAGGGACAGTCCTGCCATAGGCTCTGCTGGAACCTGCGTGCGTGCGTGTGTGTGTGTGTGTGTGTGTGTGTCTGCGCGCGCGCAACAGGAGGCCAGGCTTGGCATTCCAAGGCCTTCCGGGGAAGGCCGGGGTCCCAGATTGCAGGGGTGCTGGCAGCGGTGTCACTGTGTGCTTGTGCAGGGAGGCGGGCGGGCAGGAGGGAGGCTCCTCAGAGTGTCAGTGTGTCTCAGGCTGTGTGGGGGCGGCTGTGCGGGGGCGGAGGGCTGCGGCAAGCACCAGAACATGTGCGTGTGTGGCGCTCCAATGGCTTAGAGGGGGAGGAGGGAAAGTCTGTCCCTTTCCTGGTTCCTGCCACCCTCCCCCCACCTGAGGACCTCCCTGGCCCCTGGCACAGGATCTGGTCCCCTACCTTAGCTTTAACACAGCCTCCCCCTGTGGCCTGGGGCTATTTCTCTCTGGGTGTTGGTTTCACCACCTAGGCTATAGATAACATATTGGTCCTCCCAGTCCTGACCCAAGCCATTTCCTGTGTCCCTTCCACAGACGGAAGCTAAGGAAGGAAGCACCCATCCTAGGCACCGCAGCATCTGCCAACGTATTCTGATCCCCATTTCACAGATGGCAAAGTTGGGATTTACCAAGGACTGGGGATCCACACAGGGCAGTGCAGTAACCCCAAGGCAGTCATGACTGGAAAATAACCCTCAGCTCAGAAGTCCCTTACCCAGAAGGCTGCGGCCCCTCTGCCCTGTAGCAACCCTCAGACATAGCAGCAAGAGGGGTCCCTCTCGTGAACTGTCCCCCCACATGCAGGATGCCGGACGCCTGCTCACCGGCCCTCCCACCTCCTCAAGCCTCAGCCTGCTCTTCTGTTGGACGGGTGCACAAGCCCTCTGCCTCCTCAGGGCTGGTGGATGGCAAGTTGCCTCACTGGCCCCAAAGCTGTGCAATGTAAGAGGCTATTTAGAAGCAAAATGAAAGCACATCCCCATCTTGGGGGCTTCTCTCTCCACAACATAGCCCATGGGGCCTCCTGACAGCTCAGCCAGGGAAGGATGGGATTGCTGAACATGCTTGGCCAATGTTAGAGCTTCTCTCCCAATAGGAAACCGCAGCCTCCGGGCCCCTGGTACCTCAGTGTGGGGAGCAGCCTCTGGGCCCCTGGGCCCCTGGGCCCCCGGCCCAGGCCCGGTTCCTGGTGCACACCATGGGGGCCAGAGGGGCCAGGAGGCTCCAGAGCCAGCTCTTGCCTGCCCTTCTGCCCACCCGGCTGGCCCTCCCCCAGCCCAACACTGCCCTCCAGTTGATTTCAGATCCCAGTTTCTAGAGAAAGAGCAGGCTGTCCTCTATCTGGTTTCCCTCCCTCCCTCTCCCTCTCTCAAGTAAAATCTCCTTCTGCACCACTCAGTGATTACACAGGCTGCAGGGCAATTCTCTGCTGTCCTTGCCTCTCCTGGAAGTGGGATCCAAAGCCCAGAGAATGTCGAAGGCTGGAGGAGGCATCCTCTTTCCCTGCCTCCTGGAACTGGACCCCTTGCCCCCACATCCTGGGTTGTTCTGCCGGGAGCTCTGGCTCGGCTGCCCAGACCCACTCTGACCACGAAGCTGCCATTACCACAGCTGGCCTTCCAATAAGCTCCGGTGCTCGTAAGGCCTGGGCTTTTATTTCTTGAATCTCCTGGGAGGAAAGAGGGTGGGGGTCAGGGAGGAGTGAGCGAGCCAGGTACTGGGCTCCACCTCAACCTTCTAGGGGACCTGGAATCAGGACCCTGGCTTATCTGAACCCCTGCAGAATGGGACATTTGTCTAGGAGCATGGAGGGGCCTCAGAAGCCCCTGCCCAGGGCCCTGAGGACTCAGGACCACACCCCACCCAGCTGGCTGCCCACCAGGTAGGAGGAGCAGCTGTTCTTACAACCATAGCCAGCCCTGGAAGCAGCTCCTAAAAGGCCTGCAGTCACAAGCCAGGCCTCACTGAGTAGGACACCAGGCAGCCCTCGAGGCACATGCCCTCATGTCCAGCTGAGCAGCCCAGGGCCCTGCAGCAGGACATCCACTGCCTCCCCTGCCCTCTTGCAGGACTGCCCCAGCTGCCTCGGCAAGTCTCCTTGCCAGTGATCTGGAGTGGGCTCCTGGAATGGGGGCTCAGCTTCTGGGTGGTGACCACAGTATCCCAGCTGGCAGGAACTGTAGCTCCACAGTGGAAGGCTGGGCACTGCAGGCATCTTCCTGGCTTCTCCCCGCAGAAGAGAAGCCTGGCCAGGTCCCTCCCCCAAGCTGGGCACACTCCAGACAGAAGGTAAACCTGTGGCAGTCCCCAGCCATGGGCTGCAGTCTGCCTCCCCTTGGAGAACAATGATCCCAACACTGGTCCCGGCTGAAGGCCCACTGTGTGCCAGGCTTGTCACTATGTCTTCATGCGTGCCATCTTATTGCATCCCCACAGCAATTGCTTTTACCTCCCGACTTTAGGACAACAGGGGTGTGTTGTGTGGCCGGTGTCACAGAGCCATGGGTGATGAGCTCCAGGGCCTGGGCCGTGGGCTAGGAGCTGCCCCTACCCACCCATGACATGCATGGGTGCCTGGCATGCAGAGCAGGAGCCCCGGCTGCTCCATGATGTACCCTGGCCTTTTTAACCCTTGCATCAGAGGCGTGGAGCCTCATTCCCTTCCAGTACAAGCATCCTTCACGCCAGGCCCATCCACAGCCTTCCTAAGGTCCTGCAAGCTCCTGACATTGTCCACAATATTTCGTAGATCTGTGCGTTTCTCCGGAGAATGCAGACTTGGACTTTCATCAGATTCCTGGAGGAATACGCGACCTAAAAAAGGTTAGGAGCCATATGGTTCTAGAAGGAAGAGGTCTGAAATCAATCCGACATGGACTGGCCATGCCTGCCACCGTCGCTTTGCCTGCCATGGTCACACCAGGACTCCCTGTCCTCTGGAATTCTGCCCCTGCCCCGGTGCTGGCAGGCAGTGGGCTCGAGAAGGCTCGCAAAGGCTCTCTGCACCAAGTCGCCCCTCTCCCCTCCACCAAGCACCCCGTCCTCATGATACCCATCTCCTCTTGGGGCAAAACACCACTTTTATATTTCTTGAGTCTCATTTCAACTCCATTTCACTGCACTCTGTGACGCAGCCCTCCCGGCACCAAGCCTCAGTCATTCCCTGATAGGCAGCTCCAGCTAATGGGGGGAAGCCTGGCGTTCTAGGGGGCAGTGGCCCTGCACCCTTCAGCAGACGGCATCAGTCTGGAGCAGCCTCGTGCCTGCTGCCCGCCCCTGCCCCCAGCACAACACACTCAGAAGCACAGCAGGTGTGCAGACAAGAGTAGCTGCACGTCTGCACATGGGTGTGTGTCTGTGCAAGGGACCTGGTGCACACCTGTGAGCGCCAGGACGGCCTGGCATGTGAGTGCGTGTGTGCGCGGGCAGCCTACTTGTACACAGCCATGGGCCCACCTCCCACACATATGCAGAACCAGCATGAGCTCATACATGCCTTCAACACCCACACTCCCACCCGAGCCTTGGGCCCAGGCCTCACACGCACACACATAGACCTTCCTGTGGGCATGCCCCCCCAATCCTCACACAAACGTGCACGTCCAGACCTCACAGGGACACCACTGTGCCTGAGTCCCACACACGCATCCTTCCACAGACATATATTTGCACAGACCCAGACCTCAAATGTGTTTTCCGGCTGGCGTGCAGACAGTTCTGACTTGCCGTATGTGTGCACACACAGTGACGCACATTCACACTCGCAGTCCTGTGCAAACCGGCCTCGGTACACGGTGGGCCCCTTGCACACCACCACGCATGCAGGCCTTCCATGGGAGGCTTACACCAGCACCTCCTGCTGGTGCCCCTGTGTGAACACTTGCCTACTCTCTTGGAGCACATAAGTGTACCCCAGAGTCAGTCCTGACACAGCACACATCAAGAGGCACCCTGATATGTGCCCATCCGGACCCCACGCTGGCACGTACCCACTAGCAGCACCCCTCTCTCCTGCACTTCTGCTGCCCTCGCAAGCACCACCCCGGGCAGCGAAGCTGCTTTGCCCAAGGGGCGCACTCTGCCTTCAGACTGTACCTCTCCCCTGAGCCATCCCCGGACCTAGCTGGGAGTGCCCAGCATGCTTTCCTGACACTCCACGACCCCGAGGCGCTCTCCTCTCCCCCATCCTCCACACCGGTCATCGGGGGTCATAAAATGAGCTCTGGGGCCGGACAACTTTGCCAACGGACCAGAGCCAGTATACCACCAGCCCCTGAAATGGTCGTGCTCCCCCCAACTTGCCTGAGTGCCGCTCCCTGCCTCTCCACACTCAGGGAGCCCCACCAGTCCCTCAGTTATTCACCTCTGCTGTACTCATGCCCTCCCTCCAAGAGGAGCTGGGAGGAGGCAGGGAGGGAAGGAGGGGATGTGCTTTCACGGAGAAGTTGGCCACTCTGCACAGTTGCCGGCTGTGCCTGAAGCCAAGAGGGACTACCTGGGAGCTGGTGAACGCTCTCGCATCAGAGGTGTCCAAGCTGAGGCCAGAAGAACACCTCCAGAGAAAGTCGGCAGAGGGTTCTGGCCCTAGACCTGGCTGCCAGGGTAGATCCCTTTGTAACCCTGAGTTTCTAAAAATCTGTGTGTGCCCGGTCATGTGCACTCGTGTGTGTGTGTGTGTGTGTGTGTGTGTGTGTGTGTGCGCACGGGTGTGCACACTGGCATGCACCACCAACCCTTCACCCGGACACACACACTCACCCGACTGCCCTTGGCACATCTGTGCACCCACAAACATGCCTACACCCAGCTCTGGGCACTCGGCACAGGCAAGTGTCCCCCCAGACATGCAGACTTCCTCCTTGTGTATGCCCTGGAAGCACGCAGGTGCACACCCCCTGCCCACAATGCTGACCCCTGCACCCTCCAGAACTCTCTGGGGTGCAACTCACTTTCCCAGTTCCTCGAAGAGCTGGTACTCTTCCGTGAAGCGAGTGCAGGTGATGGTGGCCATCCTGGCGCTGGGCGGGCAGGCGAGGCTTGGGGCTGGAGGACCAGGACGGGGGCTCTACTGCTCTGCTCCTGGAATTAGGGGCCACTCGCCTGCCTGTGCTGCCAAGTGCGAGCCGAGAACCAGCTTGACTGACGAGCCCCGGGCTTCTGAGCAGGGCACTGTGGCTGCTCAGAGCCTCGCGAGCCTTCGTCAGCATCCAGGTCCCCATGGCAACCACCTCCGAAACGCCCTGTTCCCGTTGCCCGGGTAACTGCCTCCCCAACACCTGCCTGCCTTCCACAGCAAAACCTGCTCCCGGATGCCCTGGCCCTAAGCGCACACAATACTGCAAGCCTGTATGGGCCCAGGGGCAGGGGGACCCGGCACCCCCGAGGTGATGGACTAACAGAGCAGCCTGGGGAGGGGGAGAAGAACAAACTTAATCCACAAGTGATCTCTCTTCCCACCTCCCCCACCTCCAACTGTGGGTCCCTTGTAGCAGACAGGATGGGATTAAGTGGGGCAAAAAGGCAGTTGCCATGGTAACGGCCAGTGGGTGCCACATTCTGGGATGGTCCCCAGGAAAGACAGGATGCAGTTACCCTGGCAACTTCGTCTCCTCTGAAGAGACAGGTATTGCCCCGTTGCCCTGGCAACAGCCGGGTTGCAAGGTTTACAGAATCGATGGCTAATTCATTGGGATCTCTCTCCCGGTAGATCACCAAAGTCTGTAACTGTCTCTCTGCTCCCTCTGTATTTTGTTTTTGCCTCTGCCTCTGTCTTCCTTATTCTGATCTCATTCTCTGCCACCTTGTCCATCCCACTGGTGCTCTGGCTTGAGGGACAAGTGCAGAGAAGACATCGGGCTTCTGGAGGGAACGGCCCTGCCTGCCCACTCACCCCCACCCCTCTCTTCCATCCTGTGCCCCCAATGGGACCAATGGGATCCGGTCTCCTGGGGCTCATGTCCCAGTTTCTACTTGTGCTTCAAGTCAAGGTAAAAGAGGGGGAGGCGGCAGTGGGGAGGGAAGCATGGCCTGGCATGGAGGGGTGTGGCCATGGGCCTGCCCTGAAACCCTCATTCCCTTTCCTCATTCCCATTTTCCCTGCCAAGTTCAACTCACCAGGACAGCAGCTAGATCCATGGCCCCAAGATCTCACCCAAGCCCTGAGGGAGTTCGGAAGGAAAAGGGCTAGAGTTTAAAGATCTGACTTCAACTCTAGCTCTGCCGTTTATGAACTGTGTGACCCTGGGAAAGTCACTGCCCCTCTCTGATCCTCCAGCATCTTTCCTGCAAAACAGAACAAAGCTGCCACTGCAGAGGAAGGCTGTGAAGAAGGAGTGGGTTAAGGGCTGTGGAAGCCTTTGGGAAGTATGTAAACATGAGGCCTCTTTTTAGTTTCTGGAAGAGGAAAAGGAAGGTCTAAAGTGAGACCATGACCACCCCCATCACTCTAGCTTGGACTCAGAATTTCACACCCACCTCCTCCACTCAAGCTCATTTCACAGCCCACCAGGCCGAGGTCCCTTGCCAGCATCTGCCCACATGGGGCCCAGGTGGGATAAAAGGGTCCAGGATCCCAACCCTCTGAGTTGCTAACCCACTCCTCTGAACCTTCCAATTGCCTTACTGGTCACCTCACTTGCTGAATACATTGTCCACTTCTCGGTATTTCCCAACCCTAGCAGGTCCCTGACTCACTACCTTAGGTCCAGGGGCCCCTGGAGACATCTGGGTACCCTCTCCTGCAATTCTGCCCCTCTTCCTGGGCATCAGGGATAGGAGAGAATGATGGGGTTGGCTCTCCAGTGCAGGATGCAGCCACTTCTCAGGAGAGAAACAGGAGGGAGGACGAGGGGAAGGGGGGAGGCGAGCTAGAGAGGAGGGGTAATGGCTTAGCCACTAATTGCACCATTACCACCTTCAGAAAAAGGAAAAACCACTCAGTTTTGTTTCTGTGCACAATATGCTTCCCGCTCCTGCCGCCAACGTTGCAATTCACAGGCAGAGAGGAGAGGCCTTTGCTCGAGGACCGCACAGCTGGTGGGAACGGGCTGGGCAAGGAAAGTGGAGAGCTGCCAGGGGCAGAGGCAGATGAGGGGAAGTGGGGGAAGGACCGCAGGACTATGTTCCCACCCAGACCCTCTAGCCCTTCCCAGGAGATGGGGTCCACTCATAAAGGCGCTGCAACTTCCCTTAGAGACTGCTGAGGCCATCTCAGTCACTGTCCCGGGGAGAGGAGAGGGACTCAACCATCTATAGGCTGAGTGATTTTGGATGAATAACCTAACTTCTCTGTGCCTCAGTTTCTTCATCTGCAAAACAGGCAAGATAGAGGGACTAATATTCACTATCTCCAGGGCTGTTTAAGGATTAAAGGAGATGAGCAGAGGGCACGGCATCTGACACACTGTAAATGCTCAGAGATGGGAAATTATTTACTATTAAGAGACTCAGAAAGAAACCTTCCCTCCTCACACTGCTCTCTCTGAATCCTGGAAGCACGAAGCACCGTCCTTGTTCCCAGCACTTTGTGGTGCCATTCTAAGTCCCCACTGGAGTAGAGTTCCTGGTTTGAGCCTCACCTGGCCCGCAGCCAGGTGGAAGCAATGCCTCTAGAACAAAGGACAGGGGCTAGGAGGAGAGGGCTCATGAGACTCTAGCTCATTTAACCAGGCTTTAGAAATTAACACATAAAACAAATGGCAAATGTGCCCCAAGGCTGTATGAATGGGAATCTGAAGTTCTGGACAAAGGAGGTGAAAGTCCTGCTCCACTGGGAGCTGGCCTGACCACCCAATGTGTGTGTGTGTGTGGGGGGGTGGCAGGGAATCCCCAGCCCACATGGGTAAAGAGAAGCAGGTGGAAAGCAGAGTATCTGGCAGAAGGTCATACCCTCAGGTCACTGGAAGATCTAGGCGGGGACGAGAGGGTCAGAAGCTAATGGCCAGCTCTCTCCCTGCCTCTGACAGCGACCATGGAGGTGACCAGTGTGGCTTCAGGGAGCAAGGGCAACCTGGCCCCATACCACTCCATCCCACCCCCACCCCTGCTGGTCCTTCTTCCCTACCTCTGTCTCCTCCAGCGCTTTCTTCTCATCTCTCCCTATTCTTTCTGTGCCTTTCCCCCTCCTTTCTTATTTCTACCTCTCTCCCTCCTGCTTCCTCTCTCCCTCCCCCGCCCAGACCCTGTGCATGGGGCTGGGACATGACATGCAGGACCTGGTGCCAGAGATGCCCAGAGAGGAGGGAGAAGACCAAAACTTCTCCTCGGCAACTCTCTCTTACGCAGACCACTTGGAAACTTTGGAGAGCTGAGCTCTTGGAACCACTTGCAACCTTCAAGAGCTCAGCTCAGGAGTGTGGGCACTGCCTCAGACGGGCCCCCATCCTAAATGTGACTTCTTCCCCCCATAGCAACTAATTCACTGCCTCTCTTGGGCCCGCAAACCTGGCAGCTGGGGCTGCTGGTGGCGGGCAGTGAGGAGCCAGGCCTGCCTCTGGGATGCAGAGAGAATGAGCCGATGATTGCAAGGCGGGGACTGTTCCTGCCAGACTGCCCACTCCCCAGGGCCATGGCAGGCATGCGGGCCAGCACGTGTGCTCCCATCTGCAACACGTGTGTGGTACTTGAGAGCTGGCCTTCGTGCCACAGGCTGGAGCCTGGGGGCGGGAGCCCCGGAGGTCGCTGAGCACAGTCCCGGCATGCTAAGATAAGGAACGGGAACACAAGCTGTAATCCATGTCAATGGCATGGGAAGGAAAAAAACTGGGGCCAGGGCCAAGTTCCTGGGCCATGGCAGCGGTGGGGCGGGGGTGGGGGGGATCAGAGCCCGGGGTGGCATTGTGCCAGCCCACATCCCACCTTGCACAGCCCACATGCACACACTCACACTCACACACCCGCGTGCCTAGGGGTCCTGCAGGACCTGGGCAGTTACCACAGAAAACGTGCCATTGGAAGGGTCCCCACGAGACCTGTCCCACTAAGGGCAGTGAGCGTGAGGGGCAGAATCAGTGGAAAGTGGGCCAAGAGAGAAATGATCCTGCAGAGGGTCTATCTAGGTGGAGGGTAATTCAGTTAACGGGTGGCAGCAAGTAACGTCAGGCTTACACTTGGGAGAGAAGTGGGGGGCGGTGGCTGGGGGGTGGCAGACAGCAGCAATGTCCCTGTGGGGTCCCCCATAGGAGGCACTGCTTGCAGAGCAGAGGGAAGCACAGGGAGTCAGGGGACAGAGGACCATGGCTGCTGGATACAGCCTGCAGTTAGAGGATCCAAGTTCAAGTCCAATTGTCGGTTAGGAGTGCTTATGGCAGGTCTTTTTCCCACTGGGGCCTCCACTTCCTCCTAAGAAATATGGGGACAAGATGTTCCTTCACCGACTCCAAAAATATGAAAAATAGTTATTTCTGTTTAGAGCCAGGCCCCGTGCTAAGCATACTGCACAGTTTATGCCTCATAACACATATCTGTGGGATGGGTTCAGTTACCGCCTATTTTGCAGAGATGTGATGGGACTTGGCCATGTGGGATCTGGGTGACTTCTGCACCCCCCACCCTGTGTTCTTTGGCTTGCATGAGAGCTGGAAGGGTCCTGACAGAGCCCATGCCCCATCCAGATAGAGACCAAGGCCCAGAGAAAGAAAAATGTCAGGACATAACCCAGAATTGTTAACTCCCCAAAGAGTGCTCCTTCCCTTACCCTGCTCTGCCCACCCTCTTTCTGGCACTGCAGGGCTGCTTGCCTAAGTCCCAAGGTAGCCAGTAGGTACCAAGTGAGAGGAAGAAACACTGCCAAGGCCCAGGGTGGGGCTCAGAGCCCTGCCCTCCAGCCAGGTCCAGGGCTCCCTCCTGGTTCCTGGGGGACTGGTCATGTCTGCCCAAGACTCCACAGGCAGGGTCCAGCTTGGATAGGCCCACCCCGAGCTCTAAGCTGGCTGACTGGCAGATCTGATCCAGCCAAGGGGGAAACCGAGGGTCTGTCTGGCCTCCCCATGCTCTACTCCCCCCAGATCTGCAACCCAAGAGGCCAGAGCTGCCTCTGGTCTGCCCTTCCCCCCACCCTTACCCACTGCAAGTGGTATGAGCATCTGCCCAGCAATACCAGTCAGGGGCCTGAAGCAGATTCCAGAGCCAGGTGCTCTGGCTGGTGTTGGGGGTGGGGAACCTCAAAGGTCACAGAAGATAGGAGGAGGCGGGCAGAAGCCAGCTCCCTGCTGGACAGAACAGAAACCACAGCAAAGAGGCCAAGCCCCTCATCACAAAGCTCCTGGTGGCTTCTTATCCCAGTCCCCTCCACCCATCTCAGCCCTGGGCCAGCTGCCAGGGCCTGGGGTAGGCCTGGGGACAGCTGGACTGTGGATCAGGCTGCAGGCTGAAGCTTCAGTGGGGCTCCGAAGCTGTCTGCTCGGTGCTGGGTTAGGTAGGACTGAGCCAGGCCAGCTCTAGGCTGGGTTTGAGATGCAGCCAAGCTTCTACCCAGGTGCAGGCCCTGGCCCCAGCTGGACTTGCTCTTTTGGAGGCCAGGTTAGCCACACGGGGTAGGCCGTGGTGCCTAGGGAAGGGCAGAAAGGGCCTTTTATGTCCTGCTGTCATGGCCCCTAAGGGCAGGGGAAGAAAAGCAAGGTTGAAGCTCAAAGTTAGGCCACCTAAGGCTGGGCCACCTCAGTTGGGTCTTGGGAGAGGCCTTCATTCAACGGGTGCAGGCCTGGAGCTGCAGGGGAGCCCTGGTGTCACACCACTCTGGAAGGGCACAGCCCATGCAGCTGGGAGAAGCACCCAGAAGGACCAGAACTGGAGCATCCTGGGTAACGGGCAAACCACGAACAACCCATCTGTGGGCTATGCGGGGCCTGGGACACTGTGTCAATGGATGACTTCTTCAGAGTCTCCGTCCTGAGCAGGAAGAAGTGCTAGGGGTGGCCAGAATCCAGAAGCCTCAGCCAGTCCCAGCCCCTGCGCTCTGCCCCGCACAGCGCAGACATCAATTTCCTGGAGACGGAGAAAGCTCCCGCTGGGGGGTCGAGGAAGGGGCCGAGGCCATGGTCAGTCACCTCCGCCCTGCAGCCCCAGGCCAGATGCTCACTGCTGGGCTCAGCAACCTGTGTAGAAGGGATGCACTCTGGAACCCGGACCTAAACCCCCTCGGCTGCACCGCACCCCCCCACCCCACCCGTCCTGCTCATCCACAAGCTGACGAGTCCTAACAGGCCTCCTTTGCCAGTGACAAAAATAACTATTTTCAAAATTCACAGCAGGGCTTTCGCCTACACACGCTGCACCGACTGGAACCTGAAGGGAGATATGCAGAACGCAATGTGCGGATGGAGGCACGCTATGCAGCAAGCAGGCTCTGAACTCCCCCCTCCCAGGGCCCTCCTCCTGCCACTCAGCCTATGTTCCCCAACACACACACACACACAGGGGTCCCCAGAACAACCAAGTCGGAAGGGTTCTTAAGTCATCCACTGTACACAGGGAAACACTGAGGCCAGAGGGGCTCCAGGATTTGCCAGAGGTCGCCCAGGGGACCCACGGCAGGGCTGGACCAAAACCCATACATTCTGCTTCCCAGCCAGGTTGCCCACCTCCTCTCCCACTGACCCAGTCAGTGGCGAGCTCCTACTTGCCCTCAGGACACGCATGCACAGCCCTGTGCTCACAGCCCCACAGCCCAGGCATCCATGTGACTGCATTTTAATCAAGTTCACAGGCTCCTCCACAACCATTACCTTGGCCAGTTCTCTATAGCCCTGTGAGGTAGGCAGAGCTAAGGCTAATGTCCCCATTTGCAGATGGAGAAATTGAGGCCCAAAGAGGAAGGGTTGGGTCCAAGGTAAAGCGGCACCCAATGTCCTGATTGTTGTTTCGGAGCCTCCTCACAGCTGTTCCCACCACCCTTGATCCTGCTGCAGCTAACAGCCCGCTCAGTCCTCTGGCTGCTAAGGGCCGGAAGGAGAGCTTTCTCCCATAGCCTCCAGCACTAGTCTGGCCTCAGGACTGGTCCAGGCTATGGGAGAGCCAGCAAGGTCCTCCAGCCTCAACACCCTGGCTGGACCACCATGCCTCAGCGAGAGTCCAGACCTACAGTTGCCTCCATGTGGCCCCTCACTCAAGCAGTACCACAGAGGTGCAGGCTTCAGGGGCAAGGCCTTCAAAGAGCTGGGAAGTGGCAAGGTCAATGGGAACTCCATCATGGCCCCAGGTGCCAGGTTCACACCACAGAGCCCCCAAGTCATTAGAGCTCCTTCTCCGAACAGGACACAGAGACCCTGAGAGCTCACGCAGGCCTCTTGAGGTCACAGAGCAAGTCAACGGAGAGGCAAGACTGGAATCCAGGCACCCCTGTCTAGTTTGTTCTTCCCCAGGCCAAGCTCCCCACCCTTTGACTGAGGATCTCTATGCTCCCCATTTCCCTGAAAATGGGGACTTGATCTCAGGGCCCTCCGAGGGGGAGTGGCAGGGCCAGGCTTGAATGGGGAAGTATATCTAGGGGGACAGAGATCATCACCTCCCCCCCCTCCATCAGATCCGCTGAGACATCAGCCTGGTGTTGAGTTTACGAAAAAAGGATCGCAGCTTGCAAATCTTGCATTTTTTCTTGCGGCGCCCTCGGGAGAAGCTTCGAGCCCTGCCTGCCTCTTCCTCCTCTTCCTCCTCTTCCTCTTCACTGGCCCAGGGACCCCAAGCACCCCCATTAAAGTCAGGATGGGCCCGGGGATTCTCGGCTGGGTAGCGCACAGGGATGGCTGTGCGGTTATAGTCCACCAGACGGGCCAGCAGGGCACGGACCACATCGGGCCGCTGGCCAGCCAGGTCCTCCCGCTCGTAGGGGTCGGCACTGATATTGAAGAGCCACACTGCCTGGCGGGCACTGGACATGCGCTCAAGGTTCCACCAGCTGCCCGGAAAGGCAGCCAGCGTCTGCGGTGGGATCCAATCCCCATAGCCGGGGTCGCCCGTGAGCAGCTTCCACTCACCCACGCGGATGGCAGCCTGCACAGCGGTGTTCCAGATGCCAAAGCCAGCCTCCAGGGAGCCATGCCGGGCATGGTTGTAGAGGGGGTCAATGTTGTGCAGGATCTCTGTGCGTGGCGAGGCCCGGCCCTCACTGATGGCCGGCCACACGTCGTAGCCATCTAGCCCGTCGGCTGCCGAGGCAGTGCCACCTGCCAGGCCTACCAGGGTTGGGTACCAGTCAGTGATGTGCACCAGCGCCCAGCTTGTCCGGCGCTTCCGCTTGAGCAGGGGGCTGTGGACGAAGCCCAGGCCGCGCACGCCCCCCTCCCAGTAAGTGCCCTTGCGTCCTCGCAGCGGCCAGTTGCTACCCCCCGAGAAGGTCTGGCCGCCATTGTCACTGGAGAAGACGATGACGCTGTTGTTGTAGAAGCCGTAGCGCTTGAGGGCCCAGGTGATGTTGCGCACGGCCTCATCCATGCAGGTCACCATGGCGGCGTACTTGCGCCGGGCCACGTTGCCCACGCTGCGGTAGCGGTTCAGGTACTCTCGGGGGGACTGCAGGGGCGTGTGCACTGCCTGGAAGGCCACGTAGAGGAAGAGCGGCCGCCGGGGGCTGTGGCTGGCGAGGATGTGGCTGACCCGCTGGGCGTAGAGCATGGTGGAATACTGGCCGCTGAGCCCCCAGGCCACAGTCTCACCCTCGTGCAGGTCAAAACCGCACACCCCAGGGCCATCACAGTTGTCGTAGGTGTAGTAGTCCACGTTGCCTGTGAGCGAGCCCAGGAAGGTGTGGAAGCCCCGGCGGGTGGGCAGGCACTCCTTCCGGTAGAAGCCCAGGTGCCACTTGCCCACCATGTGGGTGGAGTAGCCTGCCTCCTGAAGCTTCTGGGGCAGCGTCACGTGGTCCAGGGGCAGACAGTTGGGCTGCCGGGGGCGGATGATGGAGTGCTGGAGTCCTGTGTGGATCTGGTACCTGGTGGGAAGAGGGGAGGGTGTGGAAGGCACCCGTGAGCTACAACCACCACTCTGGCCAACCACACCCCCAATTCCCTCCCTGGGAGGGGGGGCGGGGCGGAGGGCCTCTGGTCCCAGCACATCCAGCAAACCCCCAGTAGTGGGGGGGGGGCGGGGGGCATGAGAAGCATTCCAAATGCGTTAACTCACGGAATCCTCAAAATCAATGGAAGCAGATTATTTATTGTCATTTTACAGATGAGGAGACTGAAGCTCAGAATGGTTCAACCACTCACCCAGGATCACACAGCCAGAAAGGTGGGAGAGTTGAGTAGAACCCAGGTTAATCGTGACAACCAAATAATAATAGTTAACACCAAGTACTGTCTCTGTGCTCAGCACTGTGCTAAGCACCTTATAAGGAAGTATCTCACCAACCCCTCACTAACCTAGAGAGTACATGCATGTCATTATTATTTCCATTTTCCAAATAAGGAAACTGAAGCTCATTAAGTTAAGTCACTTGCCCAGTGATTCAAACAATTAATGACTGGACTTGGGATCTATATCCCAGTGGGTCTTCAGAGACTTCAGAATCCCTAAGTTCTTTTTTTTTTTTAAAGATTTTATTTATTTGACAGAGAGAAACACAACCAGAGAGGGAACACAAGCAGGAGGAGTGAGAGAGGGAGAAGCAGGCTTCGCACCAGCAGGGAGCCCGATCTGGGACTCGATCCCGGGTCTCTGGGATCATGACCTGAGCCAAAGGCAGTTGCTTAACCAACTGAGCCACCCAGGCGCCCCTAGAATCCCTAAGTTCTAAGCTACCAACTTGCTATGGGACCTAGAGCAAGTCCTACTTTCCCAGGCAAACTCCTACTCACTCTTCAAAGCCCAGCTCCAATGTTACCCCTCCCATAAAATCTCTTCTAACTGTCTCAAAGAAGAATCATTTTTGCTTCTGGATTAGCATTTGGTACACATGATCATTGTCCTACTTGGACATGGGGTTCTACTCAGTTGTACCTGCTCATGGGCCCAGGGCTATGTGCTAAGGCTGCTCTTTACTCAACTTTGTATTCCTGGCATTCAAGTGATATTTAAAAGGCTCTCAAAGGATTTTATTTTATTTTATATTTTATTTTATTTTATTTTATTTTATATTTTATTTTATTTTATTTTATTTTATTTTATTTATTTTATTTTATTTTTCACTCAGAGGATTTTAGAGGCAGAAGCAACCCAAGTCAATTACTAGCATATTTAACTCATCTTAAAAACACAGGTCCTGGGGCGCCTGGGTGGCTCAGTTGGTTAAGCAACTGCCTTTGGCTCAGGTCATGACCCCGGAGACCTGGGATCGAGCATCGCATCAGGCTCCCTGCGCAACGGGAAGCCTCCTTCTCACTCTCTCACCCCTCCTGCTTGTATTCCCTCTCTAGCTGTGTTTCTCTCTGTCAAATAAATAAATAAATAAATAAATAAATTTTAAAAACACAGACCCAGGGCGCCTGGGTGGCCCAGTTGGTTAAGTGTCTGACTTTCGCTCAGTCATGATCTTAGGATCCTGGGATGGAGCCCGGAGTGGAGTCCTGCATCAGGCTCCACACTCAGCAGAGTCTGCTGTCCCTCTCCTTTTTCCTCTGACTTTACATCATTCATGCTCTCTCTTTCTCTCTCTCTCTCTCTCTCTCTCTCAAATAAATAAATAAAACCTTAAACCAAACAAGCAAACAAACAAAAAAACAAAACACATGTCCAGAGGAGGGGAAGGACCTTGCTCAAGGTCACTCAGTGGTCAGAGGAAAAAGCAGGACTTGAACATAAGTCCAAGCAGAGTCCGAGCCCAGACTCGTTTCCAGCAAACTCAGCTGCCATGTCTCTTCCCTCATGGTGGCCTCAGTGTGCTCACATAGGGGTGAGTTGGGTAGCATGGGAGATCTGTGAAAACCTTCCAGTTCCCAAATTTTATAAGACCAGTTCTCATGTGCTTGCCTATAAATCCATGTGGTCCCTGGATCTGGGTCCCTCACTCAGGCTAATGCTCTGAGGCAAGAGCAAATGGTTAGCAGAATCCTGCATTCCTCATCTATTCATTCAAATCCCTTCTGCGGTCAAGGCCCCCATGTGATCTGTTTGTGGTGTCCAGGCTTTACTTGAGTCTTAAAGGCCCACAGTAAATAAGAAGGCTGGAACTTCACAAGGGTCTTGGAAACCCACACCTTTTCCTCACCCCAGGGGAATCTGAGTTAAGCCAAGACCTGATGACTTGAGAGGTTTAACCCTTTAACCCAGGCACTAGGGTGGGCTCTCTGGTTTTTGGTTTCCTTAACTTAAAGCTGTCATCCTTAATATCATTAGCTACTATTGCCATTTTTATACTTGTCTGTATATCACATATATTACTCCATCCAATCCTCATAAAAAGCCTACAGGGAAGACTATTATTATCTCCATTCTACAACAGGTGAAACTGAGGCTCTCAAAAGTACAGCAACGGGCCCAACTGCAGACAGCTAGCAAGCAGCGGCTCCAAGCTTGAAATCCAGGTCTACACAGCTCGTGTTCAAAACCTCTCGGTGATGCTGGCTCTTGCAGACCTCAATCAAGCCAACGAATGATCCCGTTTAATATAGGAAGTACCCAGCGGTGGGGCCTCTTCATGGGGCTGGGTACCTCGGAGCACCAGTTTGTAAAGTGGGTGGGCCAGATAAGAGTCTCCAAAGCCCGGCTACAAGGGGGTAACATGAGAAACACTGGCTCTCTCCAGCTCAGCTGCACACAACTGGATGCATTAGCACACATTAATGAGAGTCGTCAGCATCAGTCAGATGGAGCCAGCTGCAGGGAGCGGAGGGCAGACGCTGCCCAGCCACGCTCAGCTAACTGCACAGATCAGGGGGTTGGATCGCAGCCCTGCTGCCTGCTCATTCCCCTGCTTCAACCGAGTCACCTCTCGAGACAGAAATGGCTAACTTGTGCACAATTCCTAGGAATGCAGATTCTTTCCCTTCTGCTGGGGTTAGTCAACATTTGGTCTTCGCCACCACTACCAACACCCCCACCCGCCACACGTACACCAGCCCCTCTTCCACACTTCTCCAGTTCTCTCTCTCTCTCTCTCTCTCTCTGTGTGTGTGTGTGTGTGTGTGTGTGTTCCTGGAGCTGAATGCTGCATACCCGAGTGGAGGAAGAAAAGGCACCTATCCACTCCCTGCTCTGGGACCCCTGCCAACCACCTGGCCGCTCAGCCCCCTCTCCCACAGACCCTGCAGTTGGGCAGAGGCAAGAGCTGGGCCCTCCCTGACTCTGTGCCTCAGTTTCTCCCACCTGGGAAACAGGGAGAGCAAGGCTCTGGTTCCTGAGACCATGCTAATGGCTTCTGGGTGGAACTTGGGAGAAGGCATGACTTGGGTCCCATCCAAGGAGGATTAGCTTCAGCCTTGCCAAAGGATTTTCTCCTGAGTCGCCAGAGTTTGCCTTCCACACCCCCACCTCCTGTTTCCCTGCTCTTTTAATCCTGCAATCCCACCACCTCGCCTGTGGACAACTCCTTATGGAGAAAGCAGCACATCTTCTTGGGGCTCCCAGCCAACTTAGGAGGATTTCACAGATGAAAAAACAGACATTGGGAGAAATGAAGTAACTAGCCTAAGGCTCTACAGGTCATGGCATCCTGAGTGTGTCTTTCTGCCCCACCTATACATTCCTTGATTTCCTTTCCATGCAGCCCTCGGATTGGGGACCCTAATCCCTCTGGTAACATAGGGGCTGTCATCTGTTACAGCCAAGCAGGTTACATGCGACTCATCCCATCCTCACCACTGCTCTCCACTCTGTTTATGGACAGACAAGGAAGCAGAAGCTTAGAGAAGTTAAATGACTTGCTCGTGGCCTCTGGGTCTGTAATTAGAAGCAGCATAAAAACCTAAGTGTCAGAGACAGCCGTGTTCCTCACAAAGGGTGTCCAGATGTCTCCTTCACATGGTGTGTAGCGTGTGTCCTAGAACATCAGACAGAGGAGATCTCAAAGATAATCCAATCCATTCAGTGTACAGTTGGAGAAACTGAGGCCCAGAGAGAGCAAAGGACTTAACTAATGATCACACAGGCGACTGGAGACAGAATTGGCCAAGTCCTGGTTTCCCAGGTGCCAGAGTGGGGGCAGGGGGAGGGAGGTCTGGGAATGCAGAGGAAATCTGTAGACCGGATTTCTTTGGGTCTCACCCCGCCAGCCCCAGCAGCCTGCCTCATGCCTACCTGCCAGTGAGAAGTTGGCTCCGCGAAGGCGTGCAGATGGGCTGAATATAATAATTCTCCAACTTGACACCCTCGGCTGCCAGCCGGTCCAGTGTAGGGGTCTCGATATCTGAGCCATGGTAGCCCACGTCGTGGTAGCCCTGGTCGTCGGTGAGGATGAAGATGATATGGGGAGGCTGGGGTGGAGTGGCCGAAGGCTGCTCCACGCCGGCCTCCCCTGGCCCGTCGGCCACCAGACTCGGCTTGGCCCAGTCCCAGGACAGGTAGCCGAAACTGAGCAGGCTGACCAGCGAGAAGCCAGTGAGGGCGTGCATTGCCATGCCGGCCCCGCGCGTCCTAGCGCACAGGGTTCCCGGGGCCTCACCGCCTAGCGCGCCCAGGGCGCACTGCCCACACGCCCGCCGGCTGGCGGGCCTAGACGCAGCGAGATCGTTCAGCGGCCCCAGGGGCGGCCAGAGGTAGGTGCAGGACTGGAGGCCGGACCTGCGCGGCCGCAGCGGGGCGCTCTGGGGAGGTCAGGCCCGCGCCTAGCTGCCTCCTGCAGCCTGCGCGCCCGCCCTGCGCCGCCCTCGCTCCCTCTCACCCAGCTCAGCCGGGCCAGCCTGAGACGCGGCGTGGCAGCTTCCAAAAAGTGCTCTCCACCATCCTCTGACTCTCCTCTTCTTACTAGCCCTCGATTTCTCCCGCCTCCCAATTTCTCTCGCCTCTGCTTTCCCTTCCTCCTCCTCCCGACCCTCCAGCCCCTCGCCCGGCCTCTCGCCCCGCCCGGAGTCCTGAGAACGGTCGGGCTCCCAGCAGGGAGGCGGGCAGGACCCCAGCGGGGAAGGGGAGGGAGGCACGGGTTGGGCGGGCCTGGGGGGACACCGCGGGAGAGAATGAGAGAAAGTTGTAACATCTGCCGGGGCAGAACCCCAGGTGGAGGGGCGGGACGTGGAGCCGTGGCTCCGCCCCCGGGCGAGAAGCCCAGGCCCAGTCCGCCCTCTGGCTCCCGGCCCCACCCGGCCGGCCCCGGGAGGTGAACAGGAGGGAGAGGGGCTGCTTGGAATTCTGTGGAACAACTCCGGAATGGCCCGGTCAGACATTCCAAGATCTTGGAGTCTTATCATCTCTGCGTGGCAGCCCTAGAAGGGACGCGCATAGTTTCCTATTCCAACTCGCTCGTTCTACAGTTGGAGAAACTGAGGCCCTGAGATAGGTGGGAACTCGTGTAAATCACAGGGCATGTCAGTAGCTTCTTCCCGGGGGCTCAGTGGTTGCTAGAGTGGCCATAGAGACCGCAGTGGAGAAGAGGGCCTTTAGCAAGCGCCTGGGGCTGGAAATCAGGAAACTAGCTTCTGGCCTTTGCCAGCTTCTCTCTCCCCAACCCGTCCCCTCCCCCTCTTCATTCTGCCTTCCCGGGGATAGAATGCTGGGGCTAAAATCTAGAGGGCAGGGGCTGCTGAATATATCTTGTATCCAGAAGCTCAATCAGCACATGATGCATGAATGAATGGATGCATGGGCCTCTGCATCCAGGCCAGCTCCTACCCAAGGAAATCTCCATGCCAGAGAAGGCAAGCTGGAGGGACTCCTGGGCCAGGCAGGTATTCTAAAGGGTGGCTGTATTAACAGAGGACCCGCTGTGAGCCAGAGACCACAGACTTGTGTCCCCCTCACCACTGTCATGCAAGAATGTGGACCAATGTTTCCAGATCTTCTGATTTTCCAAGAACACCCAAATCCAGGTTATTATGAGAAATATCCCAACCTTTAAGAGCTAGCACGTACTTTAAAGCAATTTCAGCACTGCACGGGCCAACTCAAACCTAAGGAATATGTTAGGCCATCGGGTGGGTGCCTTTTGCAGCTTCCTCTCTGCTTCATTGTTTTCCAAAGTTTTCCTCGGCTGCATTTTTAAATGGGAAAACTGAATTAAACAAAACCAGTTAGGCTTCCTTGGTACCAGCACTTCGAATGTTGGATAAGCTGAGCTCCAGGAGGGGAGTTGGTAAAGCTGTGTGACCAAGGACCCTCCTCTCCACAGGACTTCTAGAAGGGCCAGTGTCTGGGGAATTTGGAGGAATGATGAGTGCCCAGGTGTGTCTTCTCTGCTAGCATCTTTCCCCTGCCAGTATTCTGTCATGATCCCTTCCCTCTTCCTTAAAACCACTGTGTGTCAGGAAAGAAACCAGACCTCTGGAATAGCAAACCAAGTGAATCCACATTTTGAAATGAGGGCTGCGTGGGGCCGGCCCCTCCTGTTTGCTCAAAGCCCCATATTTAGGGTGACCAGATTTATCAGAAGGGAAAACTGAGCCTGTTGTTCTGGCAAAAGAAGTGTTGAGGACAGACAGGAAAAATACAGCCTCCTAAGGGAAAATGCTGCTAAAATGGTGCTTCTGGAGGCTTCAGTGTGAAGGCTGTCCTGGGGGTCAAAGTGGGACAAGTCACAGGAGGTCAGGTGGACTTGGGTTTTGCACTCTTTGCATTGTCCCAGACCTCGGTCAGGAGGACGAGGAGAAATGGCACAGGGAGAATAGCAAGGGAGCTGGGCTGGGGATGCAGTCTGGAAGAAAAGAGGCCTGGGGAGGGAAGCTCACAGGCTGCAGATCTCAGCGGGGGTGGCGCGGGGCAAGGGGGAGCATCAAAAGGACAAGACAAGAGAATTTTTTTTAATATTTTATTTATTTATTTGACAGAGAGAAACACAGCTAGAGAGGGAACACAGGCAGGGGGAGTGAGAGAGGGAGAAGCAGGCTCCCCGCAGAGCAGGAAGCCTGATGCAGGGTTCGATCCTGGGACTCCAGGATCATGACCTGAGCAGAAGGCAGACACTTAATGACTGAGCCACCCAGGCACCCCAAGACAAGAGAATTTTTAAGAGTTCAAGACTGTGGGCTCTGACATCAAACTGCCTGTGTTCAGATCCTCCCATTTATTTGGGGTCAGGCCCTTGGGCAGATTATTTGGCCTCCCTCAGCCTCAATTTCTTCTTCCATAAAATGGGATAATAATATAGATGAGACACAATACAGTGTTCAGGAAAGTGCCCAACACAGAGTAAGTACTCAATGGATGTGAAGGATTATGATGATTGTTCTCTGTGGTTCAGGGAGAGAAGACCAAGTCCTGTGGGTTGACCGTTACTGGGAGGCAGATTTCAGGCCAATTTAAGGGATTACTTTTGTAGGAAAATTGGCAGCTTTCTTAATAAAAGGATGGCAGTGATGGGTGAATCACCACGTGGAGGGGAGTAGGTGGAACTCTGGGGCCCAGCTTGTGTTCCCCAGCATTCATGTTTAAGGGCCTCTCAGTACTCCCCCAGACCCAGGGTAGTCTCAGAGGGCATCTTTCCCCTCTAACATTCTAGGGAAATAAATACCGACCCACGATACTTCATGCCATTGCACAGCAGTACGAGGTTGGAACATTTAGGCCAGATATTTCCAAAGGCTCGGGGATGCTGAGGGGGAAGAAACAAAGAATAACGTGAATCCAGGTCATATCGCTGTTAAGATGTGACTCACTCATCTTCCTTTTATGTTCCCTACAGGATGCCTACCTGCCTTCTCCCCTGGGACAGTGTCCATCAACCCTATTGCCACCCAGATGGACTCAAGAACTCGAAAATGTCTCAAGCTCAAGCCCAGAGAGTAAGACTCAGAGAAATAGACATTCCCTCTTGAGCCAAGCTAGCCTTTGCAGTTTCTGTCTCAGGACCCACCTGTTTCCAAGGTGAACGATAGCAGAAACATCCATTCCCTACAGACAGGGGAGATCTGTCCCCTCATTCACACAGGTGCCCGCTTCCCCCATCACCCCCAAAGAGTAGCCACATTAAAACAGGACCAGAAACCTAATACCTGCCCACGAAATGCAGATCAGATATGGCTGGGCTACAGTGCTGTTACTTCCTATCAGACTTCAAAAAGCACTGAGCTCTGCGTTACTAGCACAAGGCAAGAGGGGCAGAAAGTGCCCATCTGTCCAGGAGGGAGAGAGATTCTGAACTGAAATGGGGAGCAAAACTGAAGGACTTTGAAAGTTCTTCCCAACTTGAAAATTTTATGATTCGGATTATTTACCCATAGAAGACTTTTTGGGATGTGGAGATCTAAAAGTGAAGAAGTGGGTGGGTCTGTTTTGTGGCTTTGTCTTTCATTGCTGTGTGTGTGGTATGGTGTGTGTATGTTTGGCCATTTTTGAGCTAAAATTAACTCAGTACAGATAGTATTTTCTTCTGACTTCCTTGACCTTGGCCAAGGTTTTTTGCACATATTATGCACGCTCTTGTCCTCTGGAGGTCAATTTTTGTAGGCTGAGCCAAGTCAAGGACTGGAAAGATGACACAGAAGGCCTCTGGACAGTCAAAAATGTCACCGAGTTCAATTCCTTAACTCAGAGCGGAGCTCCTCAGGCCTTCCTCACTCCAGGCCTACCAACTCTTGCTGTGCATGCAATTCTTCCAAGGCTAATGATTTTGTTTCCCAGCCTGAGAATATTGGAAAGAGTTCAGAAGGAATAAAGAAGAAGGTGGCTTGGACACTTGCCTGTTTTATGGTAATATGGAATTACAGTGAAAGCATCAGGGAGAAACAGAAGAATAAACATAAAAATCCGACCGATGCATTCCAAAAGCTGGGAAGTTTGGGGCCATTTGGTGCAAAAGCAAAGAGTTAGGTCCGCAAGCACAGACCTGAGGGCATCTCCAAATCATGGTCATACCACAGAAGGGAATGAGGAGTCATCCTTCAGCATTTAAATTCTGGTCAAGATCCTCTTTTTAAGAAAGCTGGAGAAGGCATCCGTGTTTTAAGGTTTCCATCCAAACTGGTTACTTTGACTGGTTCCCAGTGTAAGCTGGGCTTCGGTTGGAGAACATCTTCCCCAAAGATGCAGGCTCAGGCAGCAGTACTGTGGTGAGAAGGACACCGCCCTGCGGGATGCTGGAGGTCAGGCTCCCCAGCGGCAGGCCCAGCTCAGCCACCTCCTGCCTCTCCTCGGAGCACATGGAGGCCAGCATTATGTTCCCCGCACTTTAAGCCCTGCGAGCTCCTAGGGCTTGCAAGGGCATATGGTATGTGGCACCTGGGAAGGTAGCATGCTGAGTGGGAGCCCAGAATTCCACTCCTGGCACCCTTTCCAACAATCAGGCCGTCTCCTCCTAATGAGCAGTTTCTTTATTTGAAAAATGCCTGCCCGAGAGAAAATTCCATAGGTTTCTTTGGTCCTCCAACCTGGTGGCCACTGGTTTTCACATTAACTCCCACACTGGACCGGTGCCTCATTAGTTACAATGAATGAACGATCATAGGTGGGGTCAGAGGTATTTCAGGAAGCCGTGGTGGCTGCAGCCCAGAGATTATACTGACTGGCCAGACAAGCTGTCCTCCCCAGTGGGCAGGCTGAGGGGCATCTGAGGCCCAGTCCTTGCTGGATATTATTTGGGCAAAATGGTTCTAGGAGGAAGAGCATTTTCTCCCTTGTTAGCGTTGCATTTTTAGCGTTGCATTTTCTCCCTTGATGTTAGCATTTCATTTTCTCCCTTGATGTTCTGCATTTCTTGGCGGGGGAGACACACTCGTGACCCTTGCTTCTGGCCTTCTCGGTGGTCTCACCGAGTCCCCCTTGTTTTAGTGTCAGGATCCCCATATCAGACATCTGAACCACGAGTGCCAAGAGCCAGGGCACCATGGTCCCTTGCCTTTAACCCTTCACGGGGCCCCAGTCCCAGGCATTTCAATGGCTCCTTTCTCTGGCACTCAATGAAACATTCTTCCGAGCAGGTTATTGAAAGCAGAGCTCCGGGCCCACAATGGGCGCTCTGTGCTCACAGCCGCTGCCCAATCTGTTTGCCCAGCTCGACTGCGGCCTTGCCTCTCGGCACACTCCCCACCCTCCACCCACCCGACCCCGGCCCCACCTCGAGGCCAGCTCAAAGGGAGGTCGTATGAAAGGACTTGTTCTCCACCTTCTCAGAAGTTCCCGCAGTAGCCTCTGCCAGCCTTGGGAGGAATTAGCCCAAGGGGACCCAGGCCTGCCTCCAGCCTGTCCATCCGGGGCTCTGCTCACTTTGATGTCCGGAGGTTTCCACCCTCTCTGGTCAGCTGGTTTTTTTCTCTCTCTCACACACACCAGGTGGGACTTTCCGAGAAAGAGGTGAAGTCCCAGAGAGTGAGACCGAAAGTGAGGGGCCCTGAAATCCAGCTAAGTGGAGGGGCTCCTAAAAGTGACGCTGCCAGGATAACCACTGGCATCCCCCCACCCCCACCCCCCAGTTCAGGGAAGGAAAGAGAGCCTGGGCGAGACCCTGGGAGCCAGTGGCTGTGTTCCAGTCCAACTCTGCCGCTGGCTAGCTGTGCGACTTAGCTACCTGGGTCCACCCGAGTACAGACCATTACTAATAATCCCTATTTCTTGTTTGCAAACCAGGAATAGTTATAGTAGTTACCTCATAAGGTTGTTGTAAGGATTACAACAGACAAGGCGTGTGATGCTCTGAGCCTCGAGACTGGTGCATACTAAGCTCTCATGAAAAGGTAGCTGTTGTTATTATTGTTACTATATTTAGATTGTATTGTCATTGTACTTGGGCTTTATTCCTACAAGTGCATAGCCTCAGGAGCAAATATCTGCATTCCCTTGATCAAGTCCTTTTTCTCTTCCAAAATTTTCTTTTCTTTTCTTTTTTTTAAAAGATTTTATTTACTTATTTGACAGAGAGAGTTCACAAGTAGGCAGAGAGGCAGGCAAAGAGAGAGGAGGAAACAGGCTCCCTGCTGAGCAGAGAGATCGCAGGCCCCTGGGATCATGACCTGAGCCGAAGGCAGAGGCTTTAACCCACTGAGCCACCCAGGTGCCCTCTTCCAAAATTTTCAATGGCTAGCCACCAGCTCTCTGTAGTAACAGTGCTACGATAGCTCGCATTTAATGAGCACCTACTATGTACCACGTGCTGCGCGTGACTACATTCTCACTGAATTCTTGGACAGGCCTAGGACAAAGGTAAAATTATTACTATCATCTGCATCTTCCAGACAGAAAAACTGAGAAGCAGAGAAAGGGTAAATAATTACCCAACCTCACGCAGCTAGGAAGTGTCAGAGCCCGGGTTGGAACGTGGTCTTAGATCTAAGGTCTGTTGTATTCAATGTGCCACCGTTCACTCTCCTGTTAGAGACCCCCAGCCTGTCACTGGGGGTCTTCATTTATGCCACCAGCCCTTGGTCGTTAGATGCCAACTCTCTCAGCGCACTGGATCCCCTGCACCCCCCAGGAGTCCTGGGAGGCAGCCTCACATCCCGGCATCCTGGGTGGAGCTCTGTCCCTTGACCCCCACCGCCTCTCCGGCCTGCTCCCTGCCCTTTGCATCCCCTCCCTGAGGACCCAGTGCCTGCTCCCGGTATAGCTAGCTCCGTAGCTCGGGGATGTCCTGAAGCCCTTTGAGGCAGAGGCTTCCCCTGGCTGCCTAACTTCTCGGAAACAGATATCACCTGTCAGCTCTGTCTCCCTGTGAAACAGGAGCACGTCTCCCAGGGCCGCAGTGTTGCCGGGCTTTTCTTCTAAGGGACATTGCGGCCCAGCCCCCACTGCCTCCTGGCCCTGGCTAGACTGCTGGAAGCCAGGGATGCTCACTAATGACAGGGAAGAGGCTTGCCTCGGTTCCTATGGCAACAGCTGCACTCCACTTAGTCAATCACTTTTTGAAGCTCCTGCTGGTGTGAGAATTATTTTGCATAGACACGCTTAACTCTAACCCAGGAACTCTGTGCTAGCTCTTTAGATCCTTCCAGATCACTCATAAAGTTGATTTTCTCTTTCCTCCCTTGGTCGAAGTCTATTTATCTTGGAAGCTCAGCTCAAATCCCACCTCTTCTAAGAGATCTTTCCGGATCCCCTCCCCTCACTCCTCCCCAGGTGGAGTCAATCTCTTGCTTCCCGCACTCCCCTGGGGCATGTTTATGGCTCTCTTAGATCACAGTCTGCCTGTTCTACAGTTATTTATGTGTCTCCTCTGAGCCCCTGGTGAGTGATCAACCCATAGTAGGTGCTAAACAAACATTTGTTTGAATTTATTTGAATTTCCCTTTCAGGGTTTTAAAAAATTACTATTATTAACAGTACAGACCATTACTAATAATCCCTATGCTTGTAAAATTATTTACAGTTTATATATAGCTTCATGCTTGAGGGCACTGCTTTAAACCCCGGCCCCACCCTTGCTAGCTCTGTGACAACATACAAGCCCAGTAATTGCTCTCAGCTTGCTTCTCGTCGGTAAAATGGATTGTTGTAAATATTAAAATAAACGTGTAAAGAGTTTACTTAGCACAGGGCCAGATGCTCTGATGCCTCAGTAAAATGTTAGTCAGTTTATAACATACGGTCTCATTTGGACCCCACCAAAGCTCTAGGATAAGGAGAAGGCCAGTGTTGTTCTCATCATCAAGGACACGCGAGGAGGCTGAGGCTAGGAAGGTGGAAGCTTGGCCTAAAGGTTCAGACCTCAGTCGAGTGCTCTGGGGGACACCCGTTTTCAGCCATGGAGCTAACTCCCCTTTCCTGGTCCTGGAAGTTGCATTTCCCTGTGTAGAGCTACTGCTTCCTCCTGGTGGGTCTACTCCAAGGAAGGCTTGGCTTATCAGAGCATGAGATGTCCCTGGCCATGGCGATTAGTGTGGGGATGGGCAAGGGGACCCAGGTCTATCCAATTGGACTCACTTCTGAGGTTTTTGTTTGCATTTCTGAGAACAAGATTATCTTTTTACTGCTGGACTAAAAGCCTAACTCAAGGCTGACTCTAGCGGCCAACTCTAACAGAGAGGAAAGCCAAGTGCAGAGGGGAAGACAGATTCATCATATTGTCATTTGAGCCAAGGAATCCTGAACATACAACTCCGTGGACTCTGGCAATGGGGATGGCTACAGTCTTTTCATCTCATGTCAGGTTGCATTGGTGTCTGTCACCTATAACTGAGCAAGTACCAGCTCTTACAAATACACTATCTCCTCCACACCGGGGTCAAGGATCTCTCTATTCCATTCATTTACTCGACAAACACTGAGCACTTCCTATGTGCCATCTGGTACTTCCCAGGGCTGAGACTTCAGGGATGGACAAGGCAGGCCACCCAGCCCTCTGGGAGAGTTGATGGCCCACTGTCATCCCACTTGACATAGGAAGAGACTGAGGCTCAGAGAGGGGGGCATCCCCAAAGTGCATGTCCTTCAAATGATTCAGGGTGCTGTGGTCCAGAATGAGGCTGGACAGGAGCTGGGACAGGCAGCTGGGGCTGGTCAGTCACTGGCAGGAAGGACTGGTTGAGGCATTCATGAGTTTCTGCTCATCCCAGGTCTAAGCAGGAAGATTCTGGACCAAAGCAAGAGGTTGGACACAGGGGCCAAGGCTCTGGACCACCAGATCTGGGACTCCCAACAGGGGACGTTTTCCTGGTAACAGTGTGTCTCTGAAGTCTGATTTGGGGGATTTGACTCCCATGTTCCTGGTTGAGTGGATGGCCTCTCCTCTTGGGCTAGAACTCTGATTATCAAGCCTCAGGATTATCCCAGGAGGAGGCTTCTTCTCCTGGGATCTTTCACTACACTTCTCTAAAGGAAAGGCCCACTTTCCAGCCCAAGCTGAGACAAGAATTTTTCTCTTCCATTTGATGACTCAGCCTCCAGGAGAGCCCAGTCTCCAGGGCTGGGCCCCTTGGGGAGGTTGTGATGTCTAGAAGTTGAATTTGCTCTCAGCTTGCTTTGTTTGTCTCTGCCTCATCTGGATCTAGCACAGTGACTGACATATTATAGATGAGTAAGTTTCTTGAATGAATGTTTGTGGGGTTTTGTTTGTTTGCTTGCTTGCAGGGGGGTTTCAGAGGGAGAGAGTGTGCCCATCTCGAGGCATGACTGTGAAACTAGTATGGTTTAAGTGTTAGGACGCTTCCCCAGCACCGACTCCTCTGTAAGCCCTGGGAGGGGCCCAAACAATGTGTTCACATGGTCACATGCTTCCATAAAAATTACACAAGTCATTTTAACTGTAATCAGTTGAGATCACTCACTTTTTCCATGCTGCCCTCCTTATTGTCAGATCTTCCTTTTGTCCAATGGCTTCAGAGTAGCCATGGAATTTTGGACATCTGGCTAAGGAGAAGTGGAATTGGTGATAAGTTTAGTTTGCATCTGGTGGTTTTCTAGATTGTATATGTAGTAAAGTCAGCTGTTACAGGATAGAAATGTCTTGAAGGACCCCCTTGCTCTCTACTGAGCCCACTCACCTGGCATGAAGACACAGAGATGAAGTTTCCGAGCATCATGTAGGAGAACGTGTCCTCCAGGATCTGGCAACAGAACTGTGTGTGCTGGAGAAGGGGGCTTGTTTGAAACCTAGGACGCTGGAAGCTAGGCTGTAGACAGTTCTTCCAATGTTCAGGCGTCTACGATTGTAAGCAGATAACCCTTCCTTTCTTTTTTTGTTACTTATGGTTGAACTGCATCCCTCTGAAAAGATCTCTTGTTGTCCTAAATCCCAGTACCTCAGAATGCAACCTTACTTGGAAATGGGATCTTTATGGAGGTAATCAAATTAAAATGAGACCCGTAAAATGGGCCTTAATTCGATATAAGCAGTGCCCTTATAAAAGGGGGAAACTTTGGACACAGAGATAGACAGACAGGGAGAACCCAGGTAGAAATGAAGGCAGAAACTAGTGTGATGCTTCTACAAGGCAGAGAACATCAAAGATTGCCAGAAAACCCCCAGAAGCTATGAGAGGGGCCTGGACCAGACTCTGTCTCATAGCCTGCAGAAGGAACCAATACGGCCAAGACTTCACAGACTTCTAGCCTCCTGAACGGGGGGACAATATGTTGCTGTGGTTTAAGCCACCCAGCATGGCACTTGGTTAGAGCAGACCCGGTAAACAAAAACACCTGGGAAACAGAAGTTGTCAGAAGACCTGTGTCTATAGGCCACGAAGCCGGGGCAATACCACACACAGGGAGCACATCCGTGTATGAAGTCCCATGTTTCATGCATTCCAACTAGCACAAATCAAAAGGAAAAATCCAGTTACCCAGGCAAGAAGGAAGAGCCAATTATCTTTCCATTTTCTTTCCAAAAGTGTACCTCAGATGGGCACCTGTGTGCCCGCCCCCTGTCCAAGATCTACACAAGCCCCACCATCCGGAACTTTCTCTCATTGTCTGCAGCTAGGACTTCCCTACCTCCACCCTCAGGGCCTCCTCCTGTTACCTGTCTGTGCTGCCCACATCATTTTGAGAAATGATGTTTCTAAACCAGCTGGGCTCTGCTTCTGTGGGCCCAGATCCCAGATTTGAGATTCTAGATATTTAAAGGGTAGAGTGGCCTGAACCTTGTCCCCCAAACCACACTTCCTCCTCACTTTCCATTCCTTCCCCTAGCCCAGAAAACCAAATCAGAGTTCTTTCCTCTCAGACCCTGAAG
This sequence comes from Spilogale gracilis, assembly GCA_004023965.1. Taxonomy (NCBI): domain Eukaryota; kingdom Metazoa; phylum Chordata; class Mammalia; order Carnivora; family Mephitidae; genus Spilogale; species Spilogale gracilis. The sequence continues at coordinate 160,554 of PITA01000471.1, forward strand.
GAACATTGCCTTCATGTTTGGCCCCGGGCGAGCATTCTCAATTAACCTGGAAAGACCATCTAAACATTGGCGATTCTGCTGGGTTTTTCTTTCCACCTTGTCGTCCTCCTTCCCCTGGCCTGGCCTCCAGCCTCTCTTCCATATTCCCTGCCCCACAGTGTCCTCAGGGGAACCCAGCCCTCTTTTCCCCTGCAACCCACCTCCCACCCACACTTACCACCAGCCTCCTCTCTCTTATCAGATGACCAGCCTCGGTTGTTTTTCTTAGGCATCTGTCTAAGGATCTTGGCTAAGGATGTGGGCAGAAGCAGAGGGAAAAACTACAGGGTGGTTCAGCTGCAAGGGCCAGGCAGGGAATCAGGGGCTCACAATGCAGAAGGTTCTAGAGTACCCTCGAGCACAACTTGACTCATCAGGATTCTGGACTCAGCACTGAGAAGAGGGGATTGATCAGGACCCTTGAAGTGACAGAAACCCACCTTGCCAGCTTAAGGCAAGAAGGTGGAGTTTTTGGACTGGTGGAGCCATGAGGAAGGAGATGGGATAGAGTGGGCCTGCTGAGATGACTTGTGCTCTTCTGGTTTTCACCTTTGCCCCTCTGTGGCTGTCACTTTTATTCTTCCAGGCTTGCCAGGAAAATGCTCACAGACACTTTCTTAGCCCCAGTTTAAAAGTCCCAGAGAGCTCACATATATTTGATCGAATGTTCCCCACCAGGGAAAACAAAACTCAACATGGAATTACCTTAAGACCCAGCAATTCCACTCCTAACTTTCTGCCCAAAGAATTGAAAACAAGGACTCAAACATGTACTTGTACACAAATATTCATATATCAATCTTCATATTAGCCAGAAGGTAGAAACAACCCAAAGGCCTTTCAGTGGATGAATGGGTAGGCAAGTTTTGGTAAACACATGCCGTGGAATATTACCCAACCATAAAAAAGGAATGGAGAACTGATACATGTTCGGTGCGAATGAGCCTCAAAACCAATATGCCAGGGGAAATATACCAGATGCCAAAGGTCACAAATTGCCTGATTCCATCTGTGGGAAATAGCTAGAAGGCGATCCGTAGGATGCAGTTTGATGGTTGTCAGAGGAATGGGAAAGAGGAAATGTGGAGCTTAATTGGTGTGGGGTTTCCTCTGGAGACGATGAAAAGGTTTTCAGAGGAGAGGTGGTGGTTGTCCAACGTTGAATGGAATTGTTTACTCACCTTTAGAAAGTTAATTTTAGGTTATATTCATTTCATGGCAATAAAATGTAAAGTCCCAGAGAAGAGCTCTAGCTGGCCTAGCTTGGATCACGTTCGTGCCTACCCTGGCCAATCAACAGGGCTTAGGGGTGGGATCTACAAAGCTATGGCAGCGCTCCTTGGGGTCACGTGGTTGCAGGTGGGGGCAGTTATGTTTCCTGAAGAGGGGGGACAGGGCGTGCTTCTGAGACAATGAAACTTTAGTTTAAGAAATAAAAGGGGCACCTGGGTGGCTCAGTTGGTTAAGCGACTGCCTTCGGCTCAGGTCATAATCCTGGAGACCCAGGATCAAGCCCCACATCGGGCTTCCTGCTAGGCGGGAGCCTGCTTCTCCCTCTCTCACTCCCTCTGCTTGTGTTCCCTCTCTGGCTGTGTTTCTCTCTGTCAAATAGATAAATAAAATCTTTTATAAAAATAAAGAAATAAAAGAATCCCCAAATGACAGGGCTAAAAGAGAATCTGGAACTATACCACCTGCTTGGTGGCTACTGGTTAAATATGGCCATTTATTTATTTTTTAGTATTTTATTTATTCTTTTGAGACAAAGAGAGAGAGCATGAGCAGATGAAGAGGTAAGGGAGAGGGAGAAGCAGACTCCCCACTGAGAAGGGAACCCGATGCGGGGCTCAATCCCAGGACCTGCGGGCCTCAATCCCTCAATCTCAATCCCTGAGGCAAAGGCAGATGCTTAACCGACTGAGCCACCCAGGCACCCTAAGTATGGCCATGTAGATTTAAATTAATTCAGTTTTTAAATGGCATGAGCACCCTTCAAGTGCTAGTGGCTACCGTTTTGGACAATAGAGATTCAGAACTTTTCCATCATTGCAGAAAGTTCCATTGGACAGCACTAATTTAGGGGTTATAAATCCAAGCCCTTCATTTTTCAGGTGAGGGAAATGAGACCTAGAGGAGAAGGGGACTTAAACACACACAGCACTTTAGGCCCATAGCCAGAACCAATACACAGGCTTCTTGACTCCTACTCCGACCACATGCCTTCCTTATAGGGGCACACACCGTCTCTCCTCAGGGGGCTCTCAGTTTCATGGGAGAGGAGAGATGCCCACAAGAAATGACAAGGCAGGGTGCCTGGGTGGCTCGGTTGGTTGGGCGACTGCCTTCGGCTCAGGTCATGATCCCAGAGACCCGGGATCAAGTCCCACATCTGGCTCCCTGCTCAGCGGGAGGCCTGCTTCTCCCTCTCTCACTCCCCCTGCTTATGTTCCCTCTCTGGCTGTGTTTCTCTCTGTCAAATAAATAAAATCTTTAAAAAAAAAAGGAATGACAAGGCAGCCTCTTCGATTCCATTCACTGACAGTCTTGAGAGACTGCGGGGGGCCAGGTGCCCAGTCACACCAGGAAAAACAGTGTATGGCACAGAAAGGAGGATTGGCAAAAGGCCACACAAACATAGAGGAAGTGGAGATGAAGTTCTTAATTGGAAAGAAGCTCTAATGTCTTTCTGTTTATAAAAGCAACATGCTCATTGCATGCAACTTAGAAAGCCTCGAAAAATATTAAGGAAAAATAAATATCACCATAATCTTCATGACTCAGAGATTGTCATGGTTAACATTTTTATATATATCCTTCTAGGCATTTTTTTCCTTTTGCATTTCCAATTATAGACGCACACATATATATATATGGATCAAAATACATTTTATACACTTTATTCTGTCTCCTGCCTTTTCTGCTTAATATATTTTGTACATTTTTTATGTAATCAAATGTAGATTCATGTCATCATTTTAACATCTGACAGCTGAATTTTGAGTAGAAGTTTCTGCAAGGCTCCTTGATGAAGTGGCATTTGACCAGGCCCTTGAAGGATCAGGAGGCAGACGGTGGCCAGGACATCCTCAGCAGAGGCGGCAGTGTGGATGAAAGTCACAGCAGTGACAGCCCCTCTGCCCGCCACGCTGGCTATCCATAGATGAGGGGATTGAGGCCCAGAGGCAGGGGGTGCTTCTACCAATGTCACATGTGAGTTGGTGTTCAGGATGAGACTTGAGCCCAGGACCCCAGTCCTTCATCCAGGGCATCAGTCCCCACAAAGTCCAGCCCAGAGCCCCCCCATGGGGCACTTGAGGCCCCGTACCACCTGGTTCTGTTCCCTTTCACTGTCTTAGCAACAGGTGACAGCCCACCGTGGGTCAGCTCGGCTCAGCTTCACGCAGTGACAGGGAAATCGAGGCCCACGGAGGGAAGGGCCGTTTGGGTCACAGAGCTTGAGGATAACGATCGCTCTCCTGGAGAGAGCTGTCACACGTGTGAGGCCACGAGCTGGGGCCCGGCCTCCATTCTACCTGGGGACCCTCTCCCCCGCTCCCGAGGGCCGTGCCTGCGCCACACAGAGTCACAGTCAGCCTGGCTGCCATGAGTCAGCAGCATTCCCGGGGGCAGACAGCTCCGCACGGTAGCCGCAGGCCCTGGCCCGTACCGCAGTGAGCCTAGCGCCTTCTCCAGAGAGGCGAGATGTGACAGAGTCTGCCAGAGGAGTGGCCCGACAGCCTGGGAGCTGACCTGTAGGGGCCTCAGGGATTCTGATGACTCAGAGAAACCCCAGCTGCCTCTGTGCTGCCCGGGAGTGGGATGCTGACCCCACGTGCTCTCCCTGAAGGAACCCTGAGTGGAAGGCCTTAGCCACTGGCCTGGCTGGGAGAAGCTGTGGGGAGGCAGTGAGAAGATTCCCTGGTCCCTCTCTGCCCCGATTTGGACAAATCACACCTCTGTGTGTAGGGGGGGATGTTGAGAGCACAGGCTTGGCCATGAGGCAAATTTGGGTACGGATCAGAGCTCCAACTTGGCCTCCTATGACGCTTGACCATGGCCAGTTCCTTGAGCCCACAGGGCTGCAGCGGACGAAGCGAGACGGCGTATGCCAGGCACCAAACACAGGGCAGGGCATAGGGAGGATGCTCCGGAATTGGTAGACACAGTACTACCCATGGTCTTCCCTGGCATTCCCCTTGTATGCAATTATGCAATCACCCATTCACTCTTTCCTTCATTTATTCTTTTTTTTTTTTAAGATTATATTTGTTGGGGCTCCTGGGTGGCTCCTTGGGTTAAAGCCTCTGCCTTCAACTCAGGTCATGATCTCAGGGTCCTGGGATTGAGCCCCACATCAGGCTCTCTGCCTACCTGTGATCTATCTCTGTCAAATAAATAAATAAAAGCTTAAAAATAAGATTTTATTTGTTTATTTGAGAAAGAGTGAGAGAGAGCATGAGAGGGGAGAAGGTCAGAGGGAGAAGTAGACTCCTTGAGCAGCAGGCGGGCTGATGTGGGGCTCGATCCCAGGACTCCGGGATCATGACCTGAGCCAAAGGCAGTGGCTTAACCAACTGAGCCATCCAGGTGCCCCTCCTTCGTTCATTTAACCAGTATTTACTGAGCACCTCCAGGTGGGGACAGATCTGAGAACAGGGCTTTCCCCGGGAGCAGAGGTCACCCGCTAGCTAAAGTTTATGGTAAAGGCCTCTGCTGAGCCCAGAAAACACAGATGTCGAACTTCACGGTCTTTGCATCTTGGAACTTACATTCTGGTTGGGAGAAGAGAGATCGTTTGAAGTTAAATGGATAATAAGGACAATTGCAGTTGTAGGGTTGAGGATGGCAGGGGGCCCCACGTAGATGGAGCGGCCTGGCGGCATCTCTGGGGAGGGTGATGTTTGTGTAGAGATGTGAGGGTGGAACCATGAGAAGAAACCAGCCTTGTGAGAAGGCAGGAGGAGGGCCTCTGAGCCAGGGTGAGAGCAAGGCTGAGGACCGGTGCCAGGAGACAGTCTGCCGGGAAGGCATGGCAAGGAGGGACGTGGCGCTGCCCTGAGAAGGGGAGCGGCTCGAGATGTGGACAGGGAGTGTCACGGTCTTTCAAGCCATGTGAAAACATGTTCACTTTCTCCAAAACGTGATTCCACGCCTCTGGAGGCCAGGGTTCCCTAGAGGGCAAGCCACCCCACCCCCACCCCAATGTCTGAATCAGGACTAAAGCTGGCAAGAGCTTGGCCATTTTCCCAAGGGGGCAGCCTGAGTTCTGTCCCCGCTGCTGTACCTCTCAGCCCTCCCAGCGCCAGCAGGTCCCTTGGAGGTGAGCCCCTCCTGGAACAGGGAGACCACAGTAAAGCCACCTAGAGGCTATTTCTGGTGGGGGCCCGAGCCCTCCAGCTGCATTCCTGGAGCAAATCTGCCTTGATAGTTGGTGTGAGGAATGCAGAGTCCACCTCTACCCTAGACACAAGGGCCTTTTCTCACCCAGGCCCTTGGGGTGGGGGTTTCTGGGGCTGGAGGTCCCCCGACTTCTGCTATTCATGGTGAAGACCTGTGCTGAGCAGAGAAAACGCACCATCAGCTTGAGGCCCAGCACAACACCTGCAAGGAAAGACCTGGACAGGGGAGGGGCAGTGGCTGCCAGGATCACTGGGTCCCTCCCTGCCCCCTGAAATTTAGTCACACTGGCATTCAAGGACTTGAACCTTCCTTGCCTATTCTTTTTTTTTTTTTTTTTAAAGATTTTATTTATTTGACAGAGAGAAACACAGCCAGAGAGGGAACACAAGCAGGGGGAGTGAGAGAGGGAGAAGCAGGCTTCCCGCGGAGCAGGGAGCCCGATGTGGGACTCGATCCCGGGTCTCCAGGATCATGACCTGAGCCGAAGGCAGTCGCTTAACCAACTGAGCCACCCAGGCGCCCCTTCCTTGCCTATTCTAAGCAGGGTTGATAACCTGCCATACTGTAGATCATCTCCTGGACCCACTTCAGAGACAGGGAAACTGAGGCCATGGAGGGGAAGGGGTCACCTAGCTAGATAATACCAAGACATTGAGATTTGTAGGGGTATGGGAGTGTGGTAAGAGCTTGGCCAGCATTTCACAACAATCCTGGGATGTGGTCACTCATGTTACCCCCATTTTCTAGATGGGGAAACTGAGGCTTAGAGAGATTCACTTACAGGCCCAAGGTCAAGGAACTACTAAGAGGAAGAATCTAGAATTGAACCCAGGCCTTCTGGGTGACTCTAAAGCTCACTCTAATGTTTTTTTGTTGTGCTTTATTTACATAAATTAATTTTGTTCTCAAAGGAAACTTGTTATTACTACTACTAATGAAAAATCGGTGTTCGGCAAGGTAAAAATAAATGCAAAAATAACCAAATAATATTAATAAATTCTAACTAAAATCTAAAAATACTCTTGTTCAAAGACCTGAACCTGAGAGGTGCTCTCAAGCAATGGGAGAGATCAATATGTGGCAGAAAGGAGTCGGTGATAGGTTAGTCCAGAGGGAAGGCTCCTCCTCGAAAGAATCTCAAAGCTCAAATGAGATTGAAAGTAGATCAGCTCTTCACCATGTGCTTCCCTGTCATTCAGGACAGCTTAGCCACGTGGTCCTCCTACGTGATGTCCACCAAGCATTTCTGGGTTTCTGCCTCCTGGGCATGAGGCAGGATGATGTCACCCGGTCCCTTTGTGGTGGGGTGGGACCACAGGACCAGTGCTGGTTCCAGATTGTACCATATTATGAATTGGGGTATTGTACTGCTGAGGGGAAGCCCTCCAAAGCTTTCTTTTCCTGAGTGAAGGTCCCAGAGAGAAGGAGCCACAGAGGTATGTAACAGAAGTAAGAACGAAGCCCCAATGTTATCAGCCATTAAGACTTTCAGGTGCTCATTCATCGCCACGGCATCTAAGTGTTCTGACAAACCACCTGGAATTATGCAGAAGGTACCGCCTCCTTTGCAGAGCCCACAGGCTTATCCACGGTGCTGTGCAGACACTGGCCAAGTCCAAGCCTTTGTGTTCCTGTAGAAGCCATGTCATCTTCTCTGAGTTCACTACTTTGGAAAATGAACCATTTCCCCAAAGTGCCCTTGACTTGTCCCCTCCTGGGGCTTTGCTTAACCATTCTCTCTGGCAGGAATAATCCTTGCCTCCATATCGGCCAAAGCGAACACCGTCGTAGAGACATATTACCTGGATTTGGATCTGGGCTCTGCTTATTACTAACTTTGTGATCATAGGTTAGTCCCTTCGCCTCTCTGGAATGGATTCATAGGAGTATTCAAGTACTCAAGTGGAGATAGCAATAGGGCTCCACTCCTCACAGAGCCCTTGGGAGGATTCAATGGCTTACTATCTGTAAAGCAATAGAACAGTGTTGGGCACATAGTGTGATGCTTATTAGCATTACACTATCAGCATGCTCCTTGCTTCCTGAAATCTGGCCTTGGCCTTGCTCTTGGCCTGTGCATTGAAGATCAGAAACCCTTCCCCTGGTTCTGAGGGTCAGTTTGCATACTAGCTGGAAAGATTGGAAATGAAGCATATTTGTTTGCCTATGCTCCCATAACAAAGTATCATAAACTGGGTGGGTTAAAACAGAAATTTATTCTCTTATACTTCTGGAGGTTAGATGCCTAAAATTAGGTGTTGGCAGGGCCATGGTCCCTCCAAGACGCTGGGTAGAAACTTCCCTTGCCTCTTCCTAGCTGCTGGTAGTAGCCATCCATCCTTGGTGTTCCCTGTGTATAGACGCAGGTGTCCAGTCTCTGCCTCTCCCATGATGTGGTCTTCTCCTTGCGTGTCTGTCATATTGGGTTAGCAGCCCATCGCCAGTCTGGGGTGACTTCATCTGTGAGACTCTATTTCCAAATAAGGTCAAGTTCACAGATCTTGGGGTTAGAACTTTTCGGGGGAACACAATTCAAGCCATAACGCCAGGAGTCAGAAGGCAAGGCCCTTTGGCCTCTGGTTTTCCTTGGCGGGTGGAAGGGGGCACAGAAATGGAGGGAGAAGGCGAGCAGGAGTTCTGATCCAGGTACCGAGACTCCTTGACTCTGCTAGCAGCTTCCAGGGTGACCTCAGACACTCCCCTTTTCTAGGCTTTATTATTCTTCATGGTAAGTTGAGGAAAAGCATGCCCTACCCTCAACCAGGTTCTCATGAGACCCAAACAGGTCAGGGAGTAGGAAGGGGCTTTGCAGCCTGGGAAGCCCTACGTAGATGAGAAGACTAGCCCTCATCCTTTGGCTTCCCTCTCAGCCTCTCACCTGAGCTGGGCAGCGTTCCTAAAAGAGTAGTTTTTCCACTAGCCCTGCTAACTAGACATGCATGAGGCTGGGCCCTCAGCCCCCCTACCCTCTTCATCCCCAGGGTTTCTCATGAACTCATCCTTTCTCTTGTTCCTTGGTTTGATTACTTGGCTCTGAAAGTCTGTTTCCTTCCCTCTACAGTGGGGGAGAAGGTTGCCACCACATAGGGTTGTTGCAAGGATTAAATTTAGAGGCAATGCAGTTAAGTCAGCACAGTGCCTGACGCATGGTAAACTTGAATCAATACTCATTAATATTGATTTGATCATCACCATAAAGAAATTGCCCCCACAACATATAGACACAATGCATCACGGCCATTGTGTCTCCCATTAGCTCGTGGGCCTCTGTTCGTGCCTTCATCCCACAGCCTTAGATTCAGCCCCTCCTTAGTGCCCAGCCAGGCTTCAGAAAGGATGGGCTGGTTTGTTGGGAGATCCCACTGGTTCTGCTCATGGTGTGGCTTGGGAATGGCCCCTGCCCTTCAGGTCCTAGTTTCCTCCTCTGTACTGTGAGGGTGTTAGCCTGGGCAATCTCTGGCAGGTCCCATCAGCTTTCCTGCGGTATGATTCTAGCCTACAGGGGCCTTTCAGGGTAATTCAGGCCCCAGACGTGGAGGGGCTGAGCAAAGGCATGGTAGCCAGAGCTCAGACAAAGGCCAAGACTCCTGATTCTGCTTCCTGCCCTGCTACTGATGTGCCTGGGCAATTCCTTTCCCTGTTTGAGGCTCCTCTCTCCATCACAAAGCAGTCTGGCCAGGATGAAAGCCTTCTGGTCTGCTTGTCTGCAGTTCAACAACAACCCTCCTTTGGAACAAGTCAAGGTTGTCCTCACCACCTGGCCTGAATGCGCCTGTGCCCTCCTCTGGAAGGCATGTCCCCCATGCACTGCCCCGCACCCCCACCCCCCTCCCCTGTCTGCATGGTGCTTTCCTTCACCTCACTCTGCTCATTAGCATTCAGCAAAGCCTGCCCTTTCCAGCCTATCTGAAACCACATGTATACACATAGCCCTGAGACTGCTTCTTCCTAAAACATTTTTTTACCTGAAATCATACTATGCACTTATTTGTAGCTTAAATTTTCCCAGGCTCCCCCACTAGAATATAAGTTCTCTAATCTCAGGACCTTCTCTGTCTTATTCAACAGAGCACTCCAGTGCCCAAGATAGGACTGGGCACACAGTAGGTGCTTGATATACTGTGGAAGGAAGAGAGGGAGGAGAGAAGGAAGGAGGGAAAGAAAGAAAGAAAGTAGGAAGGAGGGAAGGAGAGAAAGGAGGAGGAAAGGAAGGAGGGAAAGGTAGAAGGAAGGAAGGAAAGAAAGAAGGAGGGAAGGAAGGAGGAAAGGAAGGAAGGAAAAGTAGAAGGAAGGAAAGAAAAGAAGGAGGGGAGGAAGGAGGGAAGGAAGAAAGGAAAAGAAGGAAGGGAAGAAGGAGGGAAGACAGGAAGGAAAGGGGGAAGTATGGAAGGAAGGAAGGAAGGAAGGAAGGAAGGAAGGAAGGAAGGGAAAAGGGAAACATTACCTACATCTGTGAATTTAGCCAAGATTACCTAAAATGCCTTTTCTTTTTCACCATTGCTGTTGCTAAGTGATGTCTTTTTGTATTTATCTGTTCTGCCAACATTTATTGCCAGCTGGCTCTGCCCCCGGCGTGGAGCTGAGCCCAGGGCATATGGAGGCCATCTCCTCTGGGTCGTACATCCTCCAAGGAAGAGACAATTTAGCATTTTATCCAAACAGTAAAGCAGGCGTGTGGTCAGTACAGTGAAGGAGAGCAGGACAGCATGTGACCCTGGGACGGGTCACAGGCTTTGGGGGGACAGGGGAGTTAGAGAAAGACTTCTTCGAGGAAGTGCCTGAGTGGTCAGTCCAGGGACGGGGATGGGAGACTGGCTCCCTGGTGTGGACCGTGGCAGTCCCCGGGGTCTGGCCTGCTTTCCCAAGAACCCTTTGCTCCTTAGCTACCAAGAACAGCTTCCTCCAATCACCCCGAGTCCTCTCTCTGCACCCTCAGATGACAGATCCCCGCGTTCTGCCTTATGGTGGGCTCTGCCCAGGCGCGCCCTCACTGTCCCCCTTTAACACACCCCAGGGGGCAGGGCCTGGCCGATCCCCGTAGCTTGCCTCAACCTTCCTCCTCACCCGCCTACCTCTGCAGCGGGGGCTCTCCGCCTGCCCTTCCTCATGGCTGGGGAACAACCCCACCGTTCTCCGCTGTGTCAGGACCTGGCTGGCCCCAGGTAGCGTTGGAGGACATCCGATGAGGCCGTGGTCAGGCGGGCTTCAGTTAACAGCAAGAGCACCCACTACAACAACTAACAACAACAACAACAATCCTAGCAACAACCACAGCAATAGCAGTATCTAGGACAACACCCAGAAAGTGCCACCCTCTGACACTTGTCTTAGTAGGTGATCGAGCAGGGGCTCTGCGACAGGGCTGCAACAACGAAGCCTTCCATGACTTGCCAAAGAGCAGGGCTGGTCCGTTGCACACCCCCATGGCCATGGCCGGGCTTGCTGGGACCAGTGAGTAAGCCGAGGGCCTGCTCCTTATTAGGGAATCCAGCTGTGCTCCCTCATGAGGGAGTGGGATAGCCTTGGGAGGCAGTCAGAATGATGGACCATTAAAAAAAAAAAAAAAAAAAAAAAAGATTTTATTTACTTATTTGAGAGAGAGCATGGTAGGGGAGGGGCAGAGGGAGAAGGAGACTCCGATGTAGGACTGGATCCTGGGACTCCAGGATCATGAACTGAGCAGGTGCCCCAAAATCGTGGATCTTTTCAACATTGGGCAGAACCTTGGAGAAGGAAATTAGAGGACCATTCTGCCCTCCGGAGAGTTCCATAAATGATAGTAATTACAACAGCTCCCGTTGATTTAGTACTTACCATCCAGTGCCGGGTGCTGTTGTAAATGATCACACATGCATTCTGATCCTCACAAAGCTGTTATCCCCACTTTACAGATGAGCAAACAGAGGCAGGGAAAGTTACAAGCCCATAGCTACTGAGCGAGTGTGCTGCAGGGGAAGCCAGGAAGCTCCGGAGTCAAGCTCTTAAGCTCAACTGATAAAGCATCTCAGAGTCACTGACACCGCCCCGCATGCACGCAGACTCGCCCGGGCACACCCCCACCCCCACGTGGAACACACAAGAGCAAAGGGACCCCTCACCATAGCCCACATACTCCCCCAGCCCTTGTCCTCCAGCCCAGAGGCCATGTTCACAGTGATGGGTCTGGACACATTTTAGAAGAAAGATACAATTTTCTTTTCCGCTCAACAAGCCAGTGTTTCTCCCCACCACCTCCATCCAGCTCCAGTGTTCATTTCAGCCAGGAAATGGCCTTTGAAGTCCTCACTTCTTGAAAGCTGAGAGGGAAGGGAGGCACTACAAACATTTCAAAGCATGTCCACGTTTCGGTCGGAACGTGGAATTTTTTTAAGGATTAATAACACTTTTTGGAATCCACAGACCCTGCTGCTTTTTCAAGGCGAAAAAATAACCCCTTGAAAATCACAGCTGTTGGGGTCTGTGGCGGGGGGAGAAGCCCACGAGACCAGGGAGCAGTGCCAATGACCTTCATAAGCAGAACCAGGCAGACTGATGGGGAACAGCCCAAAGTGTGGTCCGAAGGGAGACTTCGTAGACTGTGGCAAGGTGAAAGGAAGAACAACCAAGTTGTTCCTAAAGTTCCATTCACTCGGTTTAAAGGATTATGTCCTTCCTAGTTTGCTTGATGTCAAAAAGTACTCTCTTTAAGGAAATCAACAACAGCCTTTTTAAAAAGTGTCTTTAGCAAAAGGAAAAGTTACCAATCCTGTTTTGGTCTCCTGGCTTTTAATTTTTGATTTTTTTGGAATGTGTATGGTCTACGAGATCTCAGGTCTGAGAGTACAGTCTTGGAGGAACCAGCTGGACCCAAGTTATCATAGTCCAGAGTAGAAACAGGGGTCACCTAAGACTCCTTCAAAGTGCCAAGGAGGTTCAGGGAAGGTATCTCCAGACACAGATCCTAGGAAAGGCTTCTTGGAGGAGGCAGGCACTAGATTAGGCCAGGGAAGGCAGGAACCACTGCCCCCTCCCCACCCCAGAGCCAAGGTTGAACTCTACAGAGAGGGAAGGAAATGAGCAAAGCCACAGAGGAAGAAGCAGAATGGCCCTAGGGGGACACACGCTTGCCCACAGGCTCCCTCAAGCCGATCTCACGGATGTCTCCCAACAGCCCTACAAGAAATGTACTCCAATTGTTCCCGGCGCCATGCTAGGAACCAAAGTCATGGGCAACGTCACACAACAAGTGAAGGTGGAGATGTGTTCTCCACCACACTACCCAGCGTGCCCAGTGCACGAGAAAACATGAGACGGCGAGTTCCAACATTACTAAGAATTTCAAAACAGTGACTGCAGGACATTCCTCCTAAGGTATGTCCAAGCATAGGGTCCTCCTAAGTACAGGGCCCCTTGTGACTGCATAGGTCATACACCCAGGGCAGGAGCCTGGCCACCTGGCCCGGAAGTCAACCTCTCTATACACTGCTGCTTTCCAGTAGGTGGGAGAGTTAGGTTAAACAGCACCCAAATCAGCAATACACCGCATTGTTTCTCCATGGCTATGTTTGCGAAGTTAAGACAATAGGTGGACTTTTTTCTACTTTTCTATATAACTAATTTTTAATACAAGTATGAATTTCATTAAAATAGAAATGAAGAAGTGCCTTGCATTGTCATGTTAGTGGTTTTACCTGTAGCACGGGAGGAATTATGGCGTTTCCTGGCCATTCTCTGAGCTTTCTTTTCAGGGTCACTTGGGTCTTCTTTGTCTGTCATTCTTTCTGACTGTAGACCCCTACCCACCCCCTGTCAGGGCCCCAGCCTGGCCCTGGCCTATGGCTGACTGTCAGAACGAGAGTAGGCTGTGATAAACCAGAGCACATGGATCAGCAGAGAGACCACAGCCTGGAGAGAAACTAGGTCTACCTCCTGCTTTGCCATGAATGTACTGTGTGGCCTTAGGTAAGCCCTTTACCCTCTCTGGGCCTAATGTTACGGTCGGGCCCTCTCATACAGAGTTCAATCTCTACAGCGGACAAGGAGACAACCCCATCCACCAAGATCCTTTCTAAGTATCCTCCTTTTCCACTAAGAGCATACAGGGAGTGAAGCAGGACAGCCTGAGGAAGAGTAGTATATTGGGCAGAACGCTGAGCCTGCCATCAGGAATTCTAAGTTGGAGCTTCTCTAGGTGGGTGCTATCTGCCCCTCTTAGGACCTCTGTCTTCTCTGATTCAAACTCTCCGTGGCTTCTAACTGCCCCCACAATAAACCCCAAACTCCTTAGCAAGACCTACATGACCTGTCTCACCAGCTTCATCTGCTTCCATCTCTGCCTCTTCCTCACACTCCCCCTGCCTTCCCTCCAAGTTCTTTCACCCTCAGGGCCTTTGCACTGGCTGTTCCCTCTCTCTAGAACTCTCTTTCCCTGACCTTCACGTGGCTGTCTCCGTCTTGCATTCGGAGCCCCAGCAACATTGATAAGCCCCAGAGAGGTTTCCCTGGCCCCCAGAATCATCCTGTGAACTCATGTCTGCTTCTCCACAGTCTTCTCAATCACCCAAACATTTCCTGTTTGTTTTATTGTCTGTGTGTGTCTCCCCTTTCCCTTCCTATGGCAATCACACCAGCAGGAACCTTCAGTCTGGTTCTCTACTGTGGGGCTTAGTGCTTAGACATTCAGTAAATATTTGATGAATGAGTGGATGGATTACCAGCATGGACCTCAATTTGCCTATCAATGCAATGGGAGTGTAGGTATTACTCAGCTCTGGTCATAGATGTCTTTTCAAATATAACGGAGTTTAGGGATCCCCTCCCTGAGAAAGCACAGACACACTATTTTTTTTAAATATTTGTTTGTTTATTTATTTATTTACTTACTTACTTACTTATTGGGTTGGTGGCAGGCAGAGTGGGGGACAGAGGGGCAGAGGGAAATAGAAAATACCCAAGCAGACTCGCCACTGAGCACAGACCCTGACTTAGGGCTCTATCCCAGGACCCTAAGATCATGATCTGAGGGGAAATTAAGTGTTGCCTCTTCAACCAGCTGAGCCACCCAGGCACCTCAGACACACAACATTTTATGTCAACTTTGGAGAGGGTGTCCCCAGACCTTTTGAAGCCTAAACCTGACTCCCTGATCTTGCTCTGGGGTCTTCAGATTTGGGAACAGAAAACAGTGAGATCGAGGGGCTGTTCCTTTCGTTGCAAAAGGTGCTCAGGATTTGGCCCTCCTCTTTCCTGGACTTCACATATCCTCATTTGGTGGTGAAGGTGCTCCTTGGTGCCCCCTCTCACTCCCATGCCTAACCCCGCAGAGCCCTTGCAGCCTGGGTCTGTCCTTCTTGCTCCTTGGTAGGCCACCCTGGTTCCTCCTGGCCCTGTCCCCTCCTCTTCCTGCCGCTGGGATCTTAAGATAGCAAACTCAGGCCCCCTGGAGGGATGGTCTCCCTTAATACCAACATAGTCCCCGTCTATAAAAGCTTTCAACTTCATAAACTTGTAACTGCAGAAATCTGTCCAAACATTCCAAGGCGGTTGTAACTATTGGTGTTGGCTCGCAGGCCTGAGCCAAGCTGCCAGGGCTTTAATGAGGAAATACTTAACAGTCCCAGCCCAGGGTAATGGCCAGGGAGGGTGGGAAGCCCGCGGATGGGCGCCAAGGAGCCATGAACTGGCCTCCAGGGCACTGTGGATAAGACATAGGCAGTGTGTTCTCAGCAAAAAGTGAAATTGACTTAATCCTGTTACCCTTTGCGGGTGTGGGTGGAAGAGGCCGCGATGGGTCAGGGCAGCTGTCAAGGGCAAGAGCTTAGCCAGGGCTGAACTATTGAGTTGAGAGCCATGTAGCCAGACAGATGAAGAGAGGCGCTTTCTCCTTCCCAGGCTCTGCGTGCTGGCTTTTCCATGATTAATGTGGAGAGAATGGCTTACACGCTTTGGAGGGCCGGCTGCGAGGAGAAGTGGTCCTTTCTTCCCTCCTCTTCAGGCGCCTGTCTGGAGAGTGGTGGGCCAGGAAGGGTCAGACGTGTTGGTGGGGCCTGTGGCAGGGTTGCCTGGAGCTGGAGCAGGAATCCACATGGTTGCACATCCGCTACCCGCCCCCAGCCGTCCTCACCCTACCCTCTGGCCTGGCTGGGGTGGGGGGGAACTGCTGTGGGCCCCAGCCAGGCAACTACAGAGAAGCCTGTGGTATTTCCCCTCCCACAAGCCACATGAAACAGTTCTCAGGGGAAAGGGAAAGAACACACTTGAGAAGTGAGCGTGAAAACTTGAGCCTGGTCGATGAGGTGCCATCCATGGCAAGGGGGCAACTAGGTGACCTTGGAGACTAGTCTGAAGGAGTCCCCTTCACTCTGTTCGGCGGGAGAAAGGGCACCCTGACTGTGGCAGAAGGAAAGGGCTGCCCCGCCCCCGCAGCCCTGCGGGAGGTTGCCTTTCCCTACAGCGTGCTCAGAGGGCCACACTTTGCCCCTGTGGCTGGTAGGCAAGTCTAAAATCCGATCCCCAGAGGTGCCAAGTCAGAGTAGCCTACCTGGCCTGTCACCATACCTTGGAGCTTCAGTTTTTCAGGGTAGTTGGCCCTGGGCCACGGGGAGCCTATACATTTCAAGTACATGGAGAAATGAAGGTCACTATTATAGGAGCTGAGGGATAGGGTCTTTCCCAAGAGAGTGATGGATTTCTTTTCCCTTCATCACATCAATAACTCTTAAGACCTTGCCTTGCCTAAGGTCCTGTGCTCCACTGAGATTCTTCCAGACCCCCACTGGATGGTGCCCTACTCTCTTCCCAGATAAGACCCTAGGAATTAGGCTTGAAGCTCTGGGGGTCAGGAAAAGCATTGCTTAGGTTTCTGACTAGGGAAGGAAGAAAGCCCCAGAAAAAAAGCTGAACTGGAATTATAAAATGGATTTTCCCTAGAGGTCATCTGGCCCCAGGGTGATTTTGCAGGTGGGTCCTCTCCAGCTCAGAGAAGAGAGAGGACTAAATGTGCCTCCGCCCTACCCTGCCACCACACCCCAGCGCTGCACGATTCCCTCCGCCCAGGACCCCCAGCACGGCCTCCTTCTGCTCCTATCTCTGAAGAGGGCCCTGCTGGCCATGCCCGTGCAGTCCAGAGGCTCCCCGGGCTCCCAGCAGAGGTTGGGCTTGAATCGGAGGAGGCTCAAGGACCTCATCAGATCTGGGGAGGGAGGGCTCGTGGGCAGGGAAACAACAGAGCTGGGGACAGAAGTCAAGCAAGCTGATTGCAGTCCTAGTTCTCTGCTAGAAAGCTGTGTGACTTTGAGGGGGCGCTTTTTCAAATATCCCTAATATTTGAAGAGCCCATTACATTTGATGAGACTATTTTACATAAGTTACTTCATTCAACCCTGAATCCCTTGAGGTCTCAGTTTCCTCCCATCAGAATGAGGGGACTGGACCTTCAAGGCACTCTCCACCCCCCCCATGCTAATATTTTGTGACACACTATGTTTTCTGGTATCTGATATACTTTATTGTTCATTTTAGGATTTATGATGCTAAGAGGAGTCTGCGTTCTGGGATTCTGGAATCTTCAGCTTCAAAAATTCAGTGGCCTTTGGTTCTGAGAATATATGACTTTTCTAGTCCTTGGATGAATATGTCAGTGTTGCCAAGTTTCTCTCACACCCACACCATCTTTACCACCTAGGTTATGCCTGCATCCCACCTGTATTAGTACTCGTTTAGTAGTTTTCTTTAAATAGACTCTTTTTAACTTAAATAAATGTCTTTAAAATGGAAACTTTATATCACTAGAGCAAATGGAAAACCAGTCTCACCTGCCATAAATAGGACCTAAAAGTAAAAATAAATACAATAAAAACAATGTTATTAAATTCTAACTAGATACTGTTGCCTGCCAAAGGCTCAGAGCCCAAGGCCTGCTCTTTAAAAACGTCTTTTTTTTAGCACACATGCACACACACACTAGCAAGACTTGGAGAGGTAATAAAGACATGTTAGCATAAGATTAAAACAGTATAGTGAGAAGGACTGAAAATATCACCGAACTTTTCATCTCCTTTTCCTTGAGGGTTGGTATGTTTGGTACTGCCCCTGGACACCACCTACGTTCATTGCCAAGGGCATCCCTTTTCCATACAAATCACCTTGCTCTCCTACACATAGGTAGGGGAACCTAGAATCCCTGTCTTCCAGGCCACACACATTGTCCAGGGACAACTGTCCACACTTTGTCCAGTTGGTTTGTTCTCTTCTGAACCTCAGCCCAGGTCCTCTTTGCCTTATTGCAAAACCAGGCTCTGGAATGCAGGGCTGGGTCCTCCCTCTGCTCATCTTCCTCTGGCTACAAAGAAACTAGAGCAACCCTCAAAACCTCCCACCCGGAGACTGTTGGAGACAGTGACTCCAGAGTCACTGGCAGGACTCAGTGCCCATCTGGTGACAGTTGGGCCTGCAGTGATGCCTTCGTCTATAGGACAGAAAGAGCAGGCACAGCCCTGGTCATGCTGCACCCCCAGGGTTAGGGGGATGGGGGCGGTGGGAAGAATCTGGTGAGGCCCAGCACACCCCTGCAAGTTCAAGGCTATGCTTGTCCTCTTTGGGTCTAGCTACAGAACTAAGGAGGCATCGGGGTGGGCACTGACCCATGGGCAGGAGGACCTGAGTCCTAATCCCCCCTGCCACTGCTGGCCCAGTGTAGGACCCTTAGCAAGTCCCATTTTGTCTGCACAGCCACTTCCTTCCTGTGAGATTGGGATGGGTACCCTGGCTGTGACTAGCACACCTGCTTACTTATCGGGTCACACTCTATCTTAGGCATGTGTTCACATTCAAGTAAATGGCTGCTGCTATTATCGTTAAAACAGTCATAATTATTATTTGAGCCTCATGATTCTTCAGAGAAGACTAGGGGTGGGCAGTGATTTTCTCATTGACAGGATCAATAATCTCAACGTTTTGGTACACAGAAGCACTTCATAAATTTGATAATAATTCTGTTTCCCTCCTGCCAGCCCCCCGACCACACACACACCCAGTGCCTGAGAGCAGCATTGGTCCCTAGACTAAAGTCAGTTTCTGGAGCTGGCCACATGACAACTTCCCCTTGATAGTGACCTTGACCCCGCACCAAGGCAGCCTCTGTCTATCTGACTCCAGAGCACTTTATGAAAAGCCAGAGCCATCTCGCTCCCCGTTCCCTTCTCCCTATGTGCATTCTCACCGCTTGGCCTCTGCCTTGCTCTTGCTCTTCCCTGGGGTGCTCTCTTCTCTCTACCCCTCTGAGACCCAGCTGATGGTCCTGGCTGGACCCCTGGTTCTCTGCTTACTTTGGGTAGTCCCATAGCTGTTCCAGGCCTTAGTTTCCAATAGGAAATAAAGCATTGAACCTCGTGTCCTCCAAGTTCCTTCTAGTCCTAGCACGGGGAATGGCAGATGCTCTAGGGTCCAGCACAAGAAGGATGTGATCCCAGCTACTTGGACTCCCTTGGCTCATTGAAGACCTGTCAGACTTGCCATCAGGAGAGTGAGGACACTGGGCTCTATGGCCTGTGAAGGTTTAGAGGCTTCACTGCAGAGTATGTGTGTTTGAAAAGCAGTATGGTAAGTTCTATTAGTAAAAACTGAGGTCGGAGTCAGATGCAATCAAGCATCTGATTGATGTTAGGGCTCCTTAACCTTAAGCTTCAGAGAGAGAAGCCCTCTGACCACCCACTCTCCCTTTGTGCTTTCCTGCAGTCTCAAACACCAGATCGGCCCGATCCAGGGGTTGGGGCAGGGGGGCGTGGATAAAGTACAAAATCCCAGTAACTTATTTTAACTAACCAGAGAAAACTTCACAAGCACAAACATCCTTACCCCACACAATACTCAGACATTTATCTCAAAAACATTTCTTGGGGGGCACCTGAGGGGCTCCCGTTGGTTGAGCGACTGCCTTCCGCTCAGGTCATGATCCCTGGAGACCCCGGATCAAGCCTCACGTCGGGCTCCCTGCTCAGCGAGGGGCCTGCTTCTCCCTCTCTCACTGCCCCTGCTTGTGTTCCCTCTCTAGCTGTATTTCTCTCTGTCGAATAAATAAATAAAATCTTTAAAAAAAAACAAACAAACCATCTTGGGAACATCTGTCCTTCCACAGAGAGAGAACAGGGCGGGGGCATGGGATCTGGTTCCCAGCCCCAGCTCAGACTGGGTACTTTTGTGTGACCTTCGTTGCCTTCCTCTTAGTAGCCTAGTCTCCTCATCTGTCAACTGATCTGAAAATATGTAAGGATTCTTTCCTTCCTTATAATCTGTGATTGAGTTGCTGATCCCTCTGCAGGGGAAGAACAGAGATTTCCTTAAAGATCTGGGAAGTTGTCTGTACCTCAAACATCTGTAAACTAAATACATGAAATTATCACTCATCTCCTCTCATGTGTAATTGAGTGGGATGGCTAAGGTATTTTGCAAAAGGGGCTCAAACTCTTTTTTTTTCCTAACTTGAATTCTTGAATAAAAACACCACATAAGTTATTAGGAGAGGCTAGGGACACGCAAGAAAAGTCCGTGACCCCAAGACCTGGGGGCACAGGGTGCTGATCAGGGAGAAAAGGGGGGGATGTTTAGGTAAAATAAACCATAAGGCAGTCTCTTTGTTCCCTCTGCTAGACAAAGCAATTCTTGAAGCTGTTTTAAAACACCGAACCCTTTGAAACATAAACAAGCCGAGCCTCTTAAATCATTGGGGAATTGTTTATGAATATAATCATTGCATTACATTGTCTGTTCATAATAAACAGAGACTGGGCTGAGGACCCGCAATTTGTGATTGGGTGAAGAAGGGCAGAGGATCGAGCAGGATGAGACCCCATCCAAAATGATCCTGCTCACAGGCAAGACCACCAGCTAGAAAACTCTGCCTCCCTCATGGAAATGATCCTGGGGGTGCTAGAAACCTGATGGACAAGCACGATTTTTAAAAGAAAATAGGGTTTTGATCCTTAAGTGGTAATTTTGAAAGTCACAGCCACAGCCGCCAGCACTAACAATTATACCCAGCAGTCTCGTGGCAAAGGACAAAGGACCCAATGGCCAAGTGCAGTTTGATTGAGGCTGCCTGGCAGCGGGAGGGCTCAGACCCCTGAGTGAGGGTGGGGTGGACTTGCTGGGGAGGAGGGAGGAAGTTGAGGCTACTGAAAACAGGCTTCTTGCATTTTGATGTCTAGCTGAACTGCTTAAGCCTCTTGTTACAGTGTAGGTTCCAGTTCAGTAGGTCTGGGTTGCCTCTGGCAATCTGCATTTCCAGCAAGCTCCCAGGTGATGCTGATGACACTGGTTCTCAGCCCACACTTTTGTAGCGAGCTTCAAGGTCATGGCCATGACAGCAGAGCGTTGTTAAGCCCATGAACTTCAGAGTCAGATAGAACTGGGTTCAATTCCTGATTTCCCCATCACACTATGTAACTAACCTGTTACTTAAGCCTCCTTGAGACTCAGCTCCTTATGTGTAAAATATGAATTAGAGGCAGGATCATTTGCTCATTCAGTAAATAAGTATAAAGCGTCAATTCTGTGGTAGGCCCCTGTGTGGTGAGCCAACACAGGCCCGGTTCCTGACAATCTTAGAGATAATGGATGTGGAGTCAGTCAGCACAGTGCCTGGTACATGGTAAGAACTCAACAAATGATATCTATTTTTATTAAGAGGGGGAGGAGTACCATCCATTTTAAGCACCCAGGGGAAAGAACTCTTCTGTTAAATGCTGACGGCATAGAAAGATTTGGAATTCATTCTGCAAGCCAGGGGACCCAGATGTGAAGAGTGCACGGTCCCTCTCCTTGAGGAGCTCCTGATCGTGGTGGGAAAATGGCTGTGTAGCCTGCATGGGCCCAGTAAGTCACCTGGCTCTCCCCAGCGGCACATGTCAACATGAGTTCAGTCTGTTCACATGTTTGCTCCCAGCCACCAGCCTCAGCTCACTTCTCCAAGCTGGCATTGCATCTGTCCCAACTGTCCCATCCCAATTTACTTCTCTTACTCCGCCTTCCATCTATCTACTCTTCCCTTACCCCGTTGACTTGAAAAATGCCATTGCACTCCTCCCCCCAACCTCAGGAAAGATTGCTACGCTGCCAGCCAGCCAGCCTGGAGACCTCCCGGTCCGAGCTGGGCACCACCCTAAGGGCTTCCCTACCCTCCTGACTCTGGGGCCCTCCCAGTCAGTCAATCTGGACACTGAGCCAATGATGTCATTGCAGGAAAAAGTCAGAAAAAGTCAGAAGGACTTGGCCTGCTCTGAAATGGCATACTGTCCTCAGGCAAAGGCCACGCTGGGCCTAGATGGGCTTAATCCGGAGGTTAGAGTTCTCGGAAGGATGATTGACCTCCAGCTTCCAGGTGGGCTTGGCCTGGACACCTGGGTCTGGGCCTCCGTGTGCTTTCTTCCTGGTACAGGCTTTGCTGCAGTGGGGTTCTGGGTCAAGGCCAGAGATAAGGAGCAGGGGGAAATTTGCAGGAACAGCCAATGACTAGAGACAGAGGCAACACCAACCTTCAAGTGAACGACAAGTGACCGGGGCTTCTTACAAAACCATCATGGGCTGTGCTAGGCCTTGGAGACACAATGAGGATCAGGGTAGAGCCCCTGCCCTCAGGGAGCTTACAGTCTAGCAAGGAAAGCCAAAGTGCTGGCATTCCAGCTCTGGGCAGTGGGTGCCATCACTTAGCGTGAGATGTCAGCAGCCCTGAGGGAGGACCTCAGCAGAGACCTACTAGAGAAGGAAGGCAAGGCTGGGAAGATGAAGGGAAAGAGTGTTCCAAGATCAATGACAGCTCCCATGAAGGCTGGATCCAGAGGGCTTGTCTGCATGGTCAGAGCAGCAAGTATGAAAATGGACATGGAGAGGAGCAAGGCCTAGGGCAGGGCAGGGAAGGCTGATGTCTCTAAGGGACTTGGGAGCTCTTCTGAGAGCAGTGGAGGATTCTACAGTACAATTCAGCAGTACAATGAATGATTAGTCCCCTTTTCTGGATAGCGAAACTGAGGCACGAAGGAGCCGTAGATAACCGGCCTGAGGTCACACCACCAGAAAGTGGCAAGACCAGGATTCCATCGGTTGTCTCCGAGGCCGGAGCCCACACTCTCTAGCACATTGTTAAGCACATACACACACACCAATATGTGTACTTTAAAATTAAAAGAAAATAAAAGCTGCACCCGAGCACCGGGCTCAGCCAGAGGCCATACAGGCAAACTCTATTTAAACCCATTTAACAAGGAACCTCTTAATGATCTCATTAGCCTGGACAGGGCCCTTAGGAAACTTGAGGCAAGGCCCTGCTTTAAATGGGGCTCCTTTGAAGTGGCCACCACCTGAAGCAACCACCTGAGAGGGCGGGAACAAAGCCAGCCTGTGAGCCTCGCACCCGCTTGGGCGGGCGCCGCAAGGCTGCCAGCGCGGTAAGACTCCGCCTCGGTGTGGCCCAGGGCGCCCGTGGGGTTTCCATGAGCTCCATCCCAGCCACCTTCTCCACAGGCTTGTACGGATGGGTGATCTGGCTGGCCACAAATGAGCTCATGCACCATGATGAAGGCAGCCAGGAGCCTGTGGCCTTCCTTAGGCCTCACCCTCTCAGGATTGGACTTCGGTCTCCCTCAAGCCCTGGTCTGGCTCATGACCCCACATGGGTTCTCCCTGACCCCAGACTCAACCTTCACCCTCTCTACCCCCCATTTCCTTTCATCAGTCTTCTCATTTCTAGACTGACCAACTCTGATCTCTCCATGACTCCTAAGGGCGAGTGCCTGATCTTCCATGAGCATTGTTGTAGAGACCCCAACCAGACTCTTCCCCATGCACATGGATGTCTGCCTCTCTGGCCGGCTCTGGGTCTAGCATGAAGGGGGCGGTCAGCATCCCAGCAGGGCTATGTCCCATTCCGAGCTGCCCCAGGAAGCCTCAGGGTGAGTGACCTTCTGAGAAATAAGCACCTGGCTGATTGTCCCACCACAGGGTGCAAAATCCAGACAGGCAGAAGGAACTGATTCACCTTTCCAAAACTACAAGCCGAGGCCCTCCCAGCAGGCTGCGGCTGAGGCCCCTGCCTATTAATAGTCAAGCAGCTGTTTGCCTCCCTGAATGAGACTCTTTATTTGCAAGCTGCGTTGACAAAACAGATCCCGCTCCTTCCTGCTGGGAATATTTGGGGATGGAGGGGCCATAGGGAGATGTTTCTTCCTTCCAGGGAAGTTGAGAAGGTCAACGCAGGAAGAGATCTTAGTGGTGACCTTCCCTCAACACTGGGGAGGGCAAAGCTAAGCTCATTATCACCATCCTCTCTGCCCCCTTCCTCCCTCCTCCTCCCATGTTCCCAGCACCAGCCAAGGGCTGCATTCCTTCCCAAGTACTGCCTCCTTGACAGTCTCCCCTTCCTCTGTCCCCAGCTTCAATGTAGAAGTCTTGAGGTCAAGTCCTTGGGTGACTGCCCCCTGCTGACATCCTGGCCTCATCCCCGCTGCCCCCAGCCCTTCTATCCACTGTGCCTGTGCCTGCATACCCTGCCTGAGATCTTGGCCTTGGTACATACCATTCCCTCTGTCTGGGCCTCCTTACCGCACCCCCTTTCCCATGTTTAATTGTCCCTTACATCTTAGCCTAAAAGAAACCAGGAAGCCTTGCCTCTTCATACGCACCTCAAAGTGCTTTCGCACTCAGCTGAATTTACTCCCTCACCTGAAGTTCTAGGAGGGTAAAGTGATGCCCTTTTTTTTTTTCCATTGCTTTTCTCCACGAGCCACAAGGACACTACATGACATGGAACTAAATCAGAGAAAGAGCACATGAATTTGTTCCTCTTCCCCAGACCTCCACAATCTGATCAATCACCAAGTCCTGTTAATTCAACCTGGTTAAGAATAGGAGATCTGGAAATGTCTGTTTGAATCGTGGTTCTGCCACTTACCAGTGGAGAGACCTTGGGTAAGTCACTTAACTTTGCAAAACCTGTTTCCCCATCTGTGAAACAGAGCTAACCTTAGTGCCTACCTCGTAACATGGTAGTAAGAAGTCAATGAGATAATGCTTATAAAATGCCTACCCTGGTGCCTCACATATTCAGTAAATGTGAGCTGCAAAAATAACTTCTAACATTTTGATCTGAAAGAGAATCTCTCACCCATCCCTGCCTCCCTGTTAACTATCACCCATGATAGCTCTCCTCCACAGCACCTGCTTTGAAAAATGCCTATTTAGGCCAGCCCCATGCTATTCAACAGGTAAGGCATGGAAGGCCAGAGGGAACAGGAAAAAGCCATGAACCTAAGGGGTTGGTGCTGGCACATGGCTGCCTCTCTGCTTATTGGCCCATGCTGGCCCTTGAGGCTGCAATGGCTGGGCCTCCCAGGGAAAGACCAGGACCAAGGGGCTGGCTGTCTTCATATAAAAGCAGCCCAGTCACCTGTTTTGGGTCCCAAGACCCCTCAGGGTGCCTCAGGCATGTTTTTCTCGGGAGTTAATGGACTTTGTTCCTTCTCCACCAAATGAAGGCACAGAAAGGCCTGGAGAGGGCTGGGGAAGGAGACATTCATTGGTGGGTGGTTGGCTATTCCGACTCCTCTGAGCTTCAAAGCCTTCTTAAATTGTCTTCAAAGAGTGAGTACTAATCTCTTCTTGGTGCAGGACTTTTCAGCTCCCGAAGCATATTTACTTCCATAAGCTCACTTGGTCTCTTAGCTGCCCACCCTGTGAGCTGGGGAAGGCTCTCTCCGACTCGGCCGATGGTGAATTTGAGGCTCAGAAAAGGCAAATGCCTTACCCAAGGCCACAGAGTCAGGATGTAACCACTCTGGGGGCTGGAACCCAGGTCTCCTGGCTTTCCACCCAGCACCCTTACCTGGCTGGCCTTCAAGGTGAGTAGCTAGTGGAATGTTCTCTGTGCTGGGAGAGGACAGGATGCTTTAAGCAAATAGCTCTAGACCCAAAAACATATGAAAAGATGTTCAACCTCATGAGAATTCAGAAAGATACAAATTAAGACCATTATGAGATACCATTTTACACCCACGAGATTGGCAAAAAAGATAAGGAGCCTGACAATACCAAGTGTTGGCAAGGATACGGATACCGCTAACAGGACTGTCTGATGGGATAAGTGATTCAGAAAACCATCTGGTATTATCTTATAAAGTTGATCATCCACTTTCCCTATAAACTGGCAGTTCCACTCCTGGGCAAGTACATTCCCAGGCGTGTTTATAGGAGTGCTGACCATTTGGACCACACCGGTTATTAAAATTTTGAATTAATTTCAGGCCGGTGGGTAAATAACCGCTACTCCCCGTCTCTCTCCACGCAGCCCCCTCACCGCGTGACTCCCCTGCGCTCTCGCTGCTCCAGCGCCTCTTCTGGAAGCCCTCCCAATATTCCCATCATCCAGCCACTATAAGGTTAACACCTGGCCTCTCAAAAGACCTCCCGGACCAAGTTCCAGCTACATAACATTCATTCCGAGGCCTCAGTGCCCCTTACCTTTCTGTTTGTTTGTTGTTATTATGTACACCCTAGAGAAACCCTTGTTCACATGTACCAAGAGAAATGTATAAGTTTATTCATAGCATCAGTGTTCTTAGTAGACACAACAGCAACTGCAACAACCACAATAACAAATCAACTATAAATAACTTGATGTGCGTGGACGGAAGATGCCATCCGAGCTGCCTCCTTCCGTGGGGTCAGAGAAGCTGCCCAGCGGCCCCGGGCAGATGAAGGAGACAGGCCAGTCTTCCAGCAGGCCCCGAACCCCGTCAGAGAGCACGCAGGACAACCGGTACTAAGCCCTCATTTCTGTGCCAGGTGCTACATTCGTTGGGATTGTATCTTATTTCCCAGCCAAGGAGACGGTGACCATGGTTCCCCCCATTTCCCAGGGAAGGAAGCCGAAACGTAGAGAAGAAGTAAAGTGCTTTGCCCAAGGTCACATATTGTAGAGCTGGAGTTTGTGGTCACATCTCTTTGATTCCCAAGCCCTATTTGGGAGGCCTTCTTCACCACTGTGGGCTCACTGTCACAGAGTAAGGGTTTCTGGGGTGCAGGACCTTCTCTGCTCAGGACCCCCAGCATCTAGCTCAGAGCCTGGTTATGGGAGATGCTCAGCAAATGAAGACTTGATACCACAAAGTAGTCGATCAGTCTGTTGGGTCTGACCTCGGCTTCTGGACCGGCCTTACTCCTGCCTGCTCCCTGCAATCCAGGCCAGAAGTCCATTTCTCTCCCCAACTCCCTTGCTTCCTGATGGCCTGATTTTGAACCTGGACTTGTCAGACATGTCTCTGAGAGGCCCCTCCAAATCTTTAAACACAAAGAACATGACTCTACTCCCAAATTCCTTTATTCTGTAAACATCAGTTGACCACCTACCATGTGAGGTGCAGATCTCCGGGGAGGTGAGGCAGGGAACAACACGGACCAGAAATCGTCCTCCCCCTTTCTGAAGCTCTCCACCTGCCCCGGGGGACCCCAGTCCTGAAAACCACATCCTCCAGAACAGTGGGTACTGAACTGAAGCCCACGTGCTTGGTTCAGGGGCCCTTCAACCCGTCAGAGTGGTAAATCAAATTGTTGGGCATTACAGCACTCGGTTGAATGTTCTGTCCCCGTGTGCCTCCTGTCTGACCTTCTGCCTGAATTTGTTTTTGCTCTGGAAAGAATTTGTATGGCTGTGGAAAGTCCAACGTGCTCATTTATTTGTTTGGTTTCCTTAATTTAATCTCTTTCACATATAAAAATATAGTGTGTTTGCCCAAATAGTGACAGGCTCTGCCTGAGATGTCATGAGGACACTCCGGGGATGAAAGTCACACCAGCGCAGCTACCGGCCTCGGTGCCCGGGGCAGTGGGGAAGTGCCAGGTGGGGTTAGGACCCCGAGCCCCACCAGCATTTGGCCTCTTCAGGCCTGTTTCCCTCCTTCACGAAAGGAGAGAGTCGAACATGTTCATAAAGATAGACCTTTCACATGATATCCTGTGAGGAAGCCTCTTTGATCCCTAATTTATTGTTGGAGAAATGAAAGCACCAGGTGACTCAGCCACTCAACAGCAGAGATGGGACCCTAGCCCAGGCTCCCAGCCCCTGTCTGGAATCCTCTGGTCTTCCCCAGGTTTTCTCAAACTTGGGAGACAGACACATGCCGTAAAAAAATTCTCCCTGGCCTGGGATCTTAGGGATCTGCAGACACGAGATAGAAGAACCTTCTTGGTTTGATCCTTGTGAACATCCTGGTTTGTTCAGGAGGCTGTAGCGTCCTCGATCCTCCCTGTGCCGATGCGGTCATAATGACAATAACAACACAGCTACAGTCACATGGTCATGTGCCACAGGATCCCAGTGACCCAAAAATATTGTCTTTAATTATTTTAGATTATCACTGGAATGAACACCAAAAAACTGAAGTCTAAAAGAACTTGTGGGGAACCCCACCCCCCAATCTGAGATTCTGTGAGGCTGCCTCCACATTGCCTGAAAACCCCTCCCAGTTCGAGCATTCTTTGAGTTTCCCTGGTAACCATCTGCTGGTGGAAATGACAATTAAGCTGTTCAGCTGCCTGGTTCACTTAGTTCCCCCATTATGGCTCCGTGCCAGGGTCAAGAAGGCCTGAATTTACCCACCTGCACTGCCGGGCCAAAGGGAGAGGGAACTTCCCGAGGCCAGGGATGAGTCTCAAAATACAGAGTCCAAAAAGCCTAAACCTGGATGAACATCACTCATTTATCCACCACCTCATCACTAACCCATCCGTTCTTCAGATATTCACTCCTGCCCGTTATATTCCAGGTCCTAAATTTGGGGCAGAGAAGATAGGGTGGAAAAAAATAAGCAAAGTTTACCAAAATGTGTATAATGTGCTACTCTTGATGTTATATAAATGCATGTATGTATATATCCTCCAATAACAGCGCTTCCTCCAGGGGAGCTGGGGAGAAGGCTGGGAAGCTGGGAGACTTTTCTCCACATCCTTTTGGTACCTTTCTAGTTTTCACATCACGTGTGTGTATTGCCTATTCCGGAAATAAGTTTCAGTTGTAAACAACGCTCCTGACCAGTGCTCTTATTACTTGACCAGGTGACCTCTCTGTGATGGAGGGAGGAGTGGAGGAGTGATTTAGGGTCAGCAGAGTGAACAGTAAGCATCTTTGACCCTCCTGTCCATGGGATCCGTGGTCTTGTCCAAATGCTGCTCACCCCTGAGGGCCCTGGCACCTCCCCCCAGGCTTGATCCTGCCCAGGATGAATTTCTGGGAGGCAATGGGGGTACTCCCCTGCTGTAGCCTCGAGAGAACTGTTTGTGGGGGCTGTCGTCACATGTGAGTGAAGGTGACTGGGCACGTGTGCTCCTTTCTTTCCCCAAGTGTTTTCTTTGGAGCCATCAGAGGCTACCATAGATAACTGGCTTGCAGCTGCCGTGGTGTGCATTCTCCCATCTCTCCTGCAAGATCAGGATGCGACTCCGGAGTCACCTAACATGCGCTCAGGACCCAGGGCCTGAGTGAGAGGGGAGAGGTGGGAAGGCTGGGTTCCTGACATCCAGTTCCTCCAGAAACCTAGCAGCGTTCCGAGATGTGGTTAGATTTGAAGAGAATGTATGTGTCGCTGGGACCAGACACCATTGGGCCATCCATGCTAGATGGGTCTCAGATGACCAGTGACTCCTCCCCCACCTTCTGCCACTGCCCTCCTTCCAGCCTTGAAGCATCCCTGAAGCTCCAGATCGTCCTTATCCCTGTTTTACAAGAGAAGAAGCTGGAACCCAGAGGTAAAATAACTTGCTCCCAAGTTCACCTCTCTTGTAAATCTCGCAGGAAGGACTCAGTCCAAGCTGGCCCAGCCGGGAGCCCATTCCCTTCCCACTGCTACACCAGGCCTCCTACAGAGGGCGCTACGCCGGCAAAATGGCCTCTGCTTACCGCACACTGCGGACGCCAGGGCCGCAGAGGGAGAGATTGACGCTGTAATTATACTAAAACGTAAAATCCTTGTGCATCAAAAGACTCCATAAATAAAGAGCGAAGACAGGCCACCGGCTGGCAGGAGACAGTAGCAACAGGCCCAGGATTCGAGCTCCCACAAATCAGGAAGAACGACACAGACAGCCCACTGGAAACACGGGCCAGGGATACAAAGGCAATTCACAGGAGAGGATGTGCAAGCGACCAGACAAATGATGAAAACGTTTCAGCCCCACTGATCAGAGATATACAAATTAAAAACACCAGTGAGAGGTATTTGGCCCCCATCAGAGCTGGGGGATAAATTCCAGAGTCTGACAACCACCAGTGTGAGTCTGGATGGGGAGCAACAGAAACCTGCCAGCCCTTGAGAAGCGGTCAGGCTGGGAGAACCTCCCTTGCTCAGTAACCCCTCCCTGGGCACATGCGGGAGACTTGTACAAGGACCTTCATGGCAGTGAGGCTCAGATTGTGAAAAATGGCAACTAGCTTGAATGCCCAGTGATGAGAGACTAGATTAATGAGTCGTAGCACACAGTTGCACTGAAATGGATTGGAATAGTGGCAATGTCCGTCCTGAGCTCTGCACATAATGCAGATAAATTTCAAACAAAATGTTGAAAGAAAACAAGCAGTTGCAGAAGGCTATGTGCAACGTTATAGCACTGACAAAAACTTTAAAAATCTGCAGCGCAATACTTTACATGTTTTATGGATGTATACATATATAGCATAAACATAAAAATATGTACAAGAAAGATTCACACCAACCTCAGGGAACACGGTGGTGACTGTCTCTGGGCAGGAGGGAGAGGAATAGGCTGAGAGGCTGCTACTTATTTGTGATGTCTAATTTCCCAACCTCGTTCCCAGGAACATGGAAGCTGTATGCACGTGTCCCTATGCTTTTCATACATTGAATGTTTAAGGTTTTTAAAAAAGCAGGGAGCCAGACAAGAGCTCTAAGGTCAATTGTCTCCCAGTTCACACTGGTCACTATTCGAAAATTCCATCTGGAATTTACCCCTAGTCATGGCTCCTAATTCTGTTCCTTGAGGATCCTGTGTAACTGTGCAGGCTGGCAAGAGAAGAGAGGAGGCTGTATCTCCCAGCCACCCCCTCCAGCGCCACCCCCTCCGCCCCTCGCCACCCCTTCCAGTCTTTAAAGCAGATGGCTGTTCACACAGCATGTTCTTTTCTGTGGGAAGTCCTTGAGAAGCCCAGACGCAAAGGAGGCTCAAAGAAATCCCACCACATTTGTGAGTGGAGTTCTCTCTACTAACCAGGGACTAGGCTCAACAAGGGATGCTCAGTGAGAAGCACTGAGCTGGGTGTCAGGACATCTGCTGTCGATATGCTGGGTGACTCTGGGTAAGCGACAAACCTCTCTGAGCCCCTGGTCTCTCCACAGGTACACTGGCTAAACCATGTGGTCCAGCGTGCTGCTTTCAGACCTAGAAGCATCAGAATCAATTGGCGAGGTTTTTAAAGTGCTGGTGCCAGGGCTCCATAATCAGAATTGCCTGAGGTGGGGCCCTGGAATTGCATTTCTGTTGAAGTGCCAGGTGATTCCAAGGCATGGGCAAGGTTGGGGATCAGATGGTCATTCCAGGTTGGACATTCAGAGAACTCTGTCCACATCGCCTTCTTTTCTCTCCCCACCCCCAGTGCCTTCTGAATCTTTGTTAATCATCACTCTGAAGAGTTGATGCCAAGCAGGGTGCTGGGTGAGAATGAGGGAGCAGATGAGCTTCCAGAATGCGGCCCCTCTCAGCCTCCCACTCCTTAGTAACCGCAGGGAAGCTGAGAAAGAAGGCGGGGAGGAGGGGCAGGCTCCTGCACCCCTCTACAGGTGGAGGAGGGTCTGGTGGTGGGGACATGGCCCATCTGCCGAATTCTACCCCTCTGCTCCAAGACCCAGTACCCCAGCTCCTGAAGGCAGTGCCTTCCTCCCTGCCCCCATCCTTGGCAAGGATCACCACAAATCACAGAATTCTAGAACATCAAAGGCAGACCAATGTTTTCTTGACGGAAGCCATTCACCGCCGTCTTATCACCTGTACTATTATTTAATTGCTACTTTCTTTCACATTGACTCACTGTTTTTTTTTACTTGAATGCCTACTTTAGCCCCATTCTAAGCAATAATATCTGTGAAATAACAGGTTTGATGTGCTAGTTATTTTTTGTCTAATACACATTAAAATAAACACATAATGATTTCCATTTTAAAATGTCCATCTATTTATCTCCTGAAGTCACTGCGCGTCCTCATGGCGCTTTCAGAAACACGGAGCTGGTCCCACCCTTTCCCTTGACAGAGACGCAAACTGGGGCACGGGGGTGGGGGTGGGGCTGCCAAAAGCCAGGCCACTGGAGTGGAACCCATATTCCCACAGGCGTCCACACTGGAGAAAAGAGGGTGGTTGACCTGGTGACCTTGACCTTTAGGGAGACCTTTCTTTGGTGGTGCACTGCCCCCTCCTGGTGGGCCCTTCTGCAGTGTGGCTCCTCCCAGAAGGTGTGGCCGGAAGAGAGGGCTTCCTCGTAGAGCAGAGAGGACGGTGCTCTGATGAGAAG
This sequence comes from Spilogale gracilis, assembly GCA_004023965.1. Lineage (NCBI taxonomy): Eukaryota > Metazoa > Chordata > Mammalia > Carnivora > Mephitidae > Spilogale > Spilogale gracilis. The sequence goes on from PITA01000471.1 coordinate 192,532, forward strand.
CTGAGGCAGTCAGGGAAGGCACCGCGGAAGAGGGGGTATTTGCACTTGAGTCGGACGAGTGACCAGACAGGGCTGTGCTTGAATGTCTGTTAGGAAGCTGCAATTTGTTCTCCTCGTGGATGGTTGACCTCCCAGGGAAGGTTTGATAAGCCGGGGTTCTGAGAAGTTATGCCAAATGCAGTGTGGAGTACCAATCGACCTGGAGGAGAGAGTGGGGCAGACACAGCTAGAGGGAAGGGAGGTGTGAAGCAGGACCGTGCCCACCTCAGTCTCGAACTGGCTGGGACCTCACCAAGCTGATTCCAGCCTCTGGGCCTGTTTCCTTATCAGTGAGAGCAGAGAGCCTGGCTCCATGCTCTCCAAGGACCCTTCCAGCTCTGAGAAATAAAACCAAGGAAATAGGAAATTATGCTGATGAAGCTGTGAATTGTTACACCCTTTTGGCAGTTAATCCGGCTTTAGCTATTAAAATAAGCCAGAGCATCCCCTCTGGCCCACTTTCATTCCATTCTACACAAATGAAAGCTCCAGGCCACAAGGATGTATTTGCCAGGGCACTGAGAGCAGCGCTGTCGTATTAGCCAGAAAAAAAGAAGTAAATAACTTGTCCCATGCTCTCTTCCACTGCTATCTGTCACCAGGAGATCCACCCCACCCCACCCCCAGCTGTCCTCCATCCCATTCTGCTCCTCACCGGCTGGCTAGCTCGAAGCTCATGGCCTCGGGCCTTACCTCGCTGGGCCTGGACTTCCTCCTCTATGAACAGGGCAGAGGACTGGGGACATGGTCCATAGCGCGCTGTGAGGGCTAAACCCGTAAATGCCGGTTTGCCTTGCAGCACAGTGTGGGCTCCCAGTAGGTGAGCCGCTGCTCTTACTCGGAAGGCTGCCGCGATCCCAGCGTCTGGAGAAATGGCTCCGATCTGTCACTCAGTGAAAAAAGCGGGTTGCTGAGTTGTGTTGAAGATGATTCCCTTTTGTAAAAAAGAAAGAAAAGAGATGTGGAAACGGGAAATGGAAAGAGGAGATTAAAACCTTATAAAACCTGATGCAAGGTGTCTTGTGTCTGAGCCGGGAGTGAGAGCCCTGACACCAAGCCCCAGGGGTTGCTGGGGGTGGAGGTGGGGGGCAGGTGGTGCTGGAGTCGGGGGAAGGGAGCTGGGAGGGGACCACCTGCACTGAATTATTTGACTCCTGACTCCAGTAATCACTTTTAAACCTTTTGTAAATCTTTAAAATCTCCAATGAGATTAAAGAAAAAAGAAAGCAAGAAATTGTCATCCCAGGAGTGGGAAGGAGACTGTGGGAAACCTACTGGCCCAAGTGACTTGGCCCAGGGAGAACCCATTGTTACAGTAGATGAATGGGGCCATCTTTGGGTTCTGGGGGCAAAGGCAGCCTTCCCAGATGAGCCCCTCTCTTGAGAGTTCCAGTACCAGAGGGGCCTTTATCCAACCTCTCCAACCAGTAGAGATGTTAAGGATCAGAGAGGTCAAGAGACTGGCCCAAGGTCACACAGCCGAGCCTGGCCAAAAAGGCAGTTTCCTGACTCCTGGCTCAGTAACCAGCCCCCTGTATCATGCTACCTTCCAACTCTATGCAGGAGTCATACTGCTAGGAAAAGAAGGGTATAGTGTCCCACCTGCTTAGCTTCTTTCCCTTCTGCTGACAGTCCCTCCTTCACTCATTTCCTGAGTGCCCTCACTGTGCCCTGCTTGAGAATTCAAGATGACTAAGGTGTGCTGCTTACCCGAGAGGCACTCACAGTCAAGTGGTCTAGAAGCTTCTGGCTTCTACCGCTAACAAAGACATCTTTTTCTACTGCTTAAAAAAAAAAAATTGCTCTGAGGCTAATTTTTTTTAATACAATGTTTTGTTTGCTGCTCTCTTAATTGTTGCCATGTTATATTTTATCAGTTTAATGTTTTAATTTTGTGCTTGGGCCCTGAGGCAATTCAGTGAAGGGTATGATTTAGAAAATCAAGGAAATTAAAAAAAAAAAAAATTTGTCCACAGAAGAGGCAGCCTCCCAGGAGCCAAGGACCAGGCATAAGGGCTTAAAATGAATTTTATTAGGGAACAAAACAAAAGCAAACAACCTGTTGCCAGACAGAAGGTATTAGACCATCCTGGGTTTGTTTTTGTTTTTTTAATTGAATATCAGTTCTTCCTTTTTTTCAGGGTCAGCCAAAGACTCATGACCCAGTACCCTCTCCATTGACTTTTAGAAGCTTCCACATTTCTGTTTCCAGGCTCATACTTACAACACGTGCCTGCCTGCTCTACCCTCCTTTCCTCCTCGGGAGACAGGCTATAACCCCCTTGCATTTGCCAGTATTTGTTGACTGGGGTTGGGGGTAACACAACCAATAAGACAACCCCAAATCTGCCCTTGGGGAATTTATATCCTAGAAAGCGTTCGTTCTCAACGGGTGATAATACCCCATGGGGGCGAAAATAAGTGCTTGGAGAAGAAAAGCTTTGTTTTACCCAAAGATTTGTACGCTCATCAGCCGATTGACTTATCTCAGTCAGTGATCCATCCAGCCCCCCAATCAGGAAGCTGGGCATTGCCATCAACTGGGGTTGCCAACTGTCTTTCTACTCGGGTCAACCTCATGGTGACTCAGTCCCCTGAGGCTTCCACTCTGTCCGTGAAATTTGACTCATCTTTCCTCCCTGTCCAGTGTAAATCCCAGACCCCAGAGACAGAGCACCTCTCTTGCCAACACTTGAGACCCCTGTGCCTCTTTTCCTCATGCATCTGACAAAACCCAAGGCCTCTAGATAAGCCCCGCTAAGCGCTTTCCCCCAGCCTGCACCTGGATAGGTGAGCTAGGGGGGAATCTCTCAGTGGGACAGCACAGGCCATGTGTAAATTAACGGCACCAGCCTCTAACTGGGTTGTCGCCACTATCAGGCAATTGGGGATTTTGTGGGCAAGTTTGCTTCCCAAGTCGGAATGCTCATTCTCCTCCTTCCTCCAGACTCTTTACCACCTCTTCCTCGCTTTCAGCAGAGGACCTTGCCTCCCACTTTGCAGAAAAAATAGAAGCTCAAGATGAAATCTCCCTTAACATCCCACTACAAACCTACATCGACATCTGCACCCATCCTCTCTTTGTTCCTTCTTTTGGTTCTAGAGAAGTCATCCCTCCTCCTCTCTGAGACCAACCCCTCCACCCACATGCCTGAACCCATTCCCTCTTGCATATGTTCCTGAACATCGCTTGCTGATTATCTCCCCTGTTCCCTACACCCCTAATTAAGCTCTCTCCCCTTGATCTGCCTCTAAACAAACCCAGCTCTCTTGCACCTTATAACATACCTCCCCCAGCACACACACGGACCCTGTCGCACTGTCTCTCTCCTCTCCTTTGCACAGAAACTTCTCCAAAGACACATTGCCTCCTTCGTCCTTCCTTCACTCATCAGACCGCACTGCCTCCTGACCTTTTCCATCACTCCACAGAAGTAGCGCTCCTGAAAGCCATCAACAGTTGCCACAGCTATCATTAAACCAAAGCTTACGGTTCCATCCTCATCCCATCGGACTTCTTAGAGCATTCCCTGTGGGCTCGTCCCACTTTCCTGAAACTCATCCCTTACTTTTCTTCCCTACACCCATCCTCCTGGGCCTTCTCCTACCTCTCTGTTCCCTCGTTCTCAGTCTTGCCAGGCATGTCCTCCTCTGCGCAGTCCTACCCTGTGGGTATGCCTCAGGGCTCCCTCCTGGGCCACCTTCTCTCCTCGGTCTGCATACTGCAACCTGGACAACCCGGCCCTCAGCCACAGCCTCAATCATCATCTCTCTTCTGACAACTTCCCATGTTCATGTGGGTCCAAACCCAGGCCTCTAAGTGCTTCCTGACATCGGCCCTCCAGGTCTTAAAGGCATTTCAAGCCCCGCCAACCCCCTAAAGTGAAGCCTGTGCTTTTCATGGCCCCCTCGTCAGCCTCCCTTCCCTATTCTGCCCCCATCCCTGTCATGTCCAGGCTTCCCTTTCTCAGGGAAAGTTTTCCCGGTTAAACAGAAATCACACAGGCCATCCTGACACTCCCTCTGCCTTGCCCTCCATTCCAATGTATCTCTATACTGATTTTACTTGGCGACAACTCTGGAATCTTCCACCACTCCCCACCTCCACTGCCACCAGCATTGCTTCTTTGCATTCTCCCTGGGTGCCTATCTGACCCTAACTTGCCCTCTGGCGTGGATGCATACACACCCTACTCCACTCTCTACTGGGCATTCACACAAATCCCATTAAAATGAAAAGTCATCCTGTCTTTCTCAGGCCTACACCATCAGCGGCTTCCTATCATGCTTAAGATGAAAAGAAAGATTCCCTAATGTGGAATCTGCCTGTACCCACCTTCCACATCCCCCAACCCCCCTACATTTCCCCTACACCCTGCTACCAAGGCCTTTTCTCACCTTGTCCCTCAGCTGCACTTTTGTTCTCCGGCCCTTTGCACAGGTTCTTCCCTCTGCCCAGGAATGCTTCCCCCACCCCCACCTCACCTACACATAGTTCAGATTTCTTCACAAACATCACTTTCTCAGGGAATCCTTCCCTAACCCTCAAGAAAGGATAGATCCCTCTTTCCTGTTAAATGCTTTCACAATAATGGCTAAGATCCACCTAAGGCACAGCACTACTGTAAGAAGCTGTTCTTAGCATTTCTGCTTAGAACTCAGTTACTCCTCATGACAACCCTGTAGGGTAGAAATTACAATTATCTCTATTTTACAGATGAAGAAGCTGAGGCACAGAGAAGTTATGTAACGTACCCAAGGTTCCCTAGTTAACAAGAAGCAAAGCCAGAACTTGAACCCTAGCTGTGTGACTCCCAAACGGTGTTTACTGTTCCATAAGAAAACTCTGTTCATTTCTTTTCTGCATGGACTCACCTTCACAAAGTGTTCGTATAACTGCTTACTTAGCATGTGTCCCCCGCTTTAGACTTCAGGCTCTTCTGGGGTGGACACTACTTCATCCCAAAAGTAGGTATTCAATAAATAATACTAATAATTACTAAATAACTAATAAATAATTACTAAATGCCTGAATGCAGATTACTCTCCTCCCTCCTCCTCCTCACTCACTGCATTCAGTCACCTGGTCCTATCCCTGTTTCCTCCTGGAGCAGTAGTTCCTAACTCTAGTAGGTTCAGTTATGTGTCTATCCACATCCTAAAATCAGTTTGAAAATGTTATGTGTCGGGGTACCTGGGTGACTCAGTTGGTTAAGGACTGCCTTTGGCTCAGGTCATGATCCTGGAGACCGGGGATCGAGTCCCACATCGGGCTCCCTGCTCGGCGGAAAGCCTGCTTCTCCCTTTCTCACTCCCCTGCTTGTGTTCCCTCTCTGGCTGTGTTTCTCTCTGTCAAATAAATAAAATCTTTAAAAAAAAAAAAAAAGAAAATGTTATGTGTCTGTACACATTCAAAATTTTCTACAGCAAAGTCTAGGTGGGTCATGCTATCTTCAGTTTCTCAATGGGTCCATGAAGTTAAAAAGAGCTGATTCAAATATTCCACAGCCTACCTCATCCTCTCCCTGCCAACCTCCCCTCAACAAGTACAACAGCCTCATATCTAACTTGTTCTCCACAAATCCGTCCTCCACATTTCGGTGATAGCAATCTCTTAAAAACACAAACCCAGGTCACCCTCCTACATAAAACCAGTCAGAGATTATCTATCACCCTTGGAACAGAGTACAAGCTCTGTTCAGCAGGAGAGGGTGCTGTAGGGCCTGTATACTTCTCTAGCCTCCTGTGTCCTTACTCATCCCCTCTTTCCTGCAACTTCAGCCCACCAGCACGGACTAGGTTCTATGTTTGGGCTTCCCAGACTATACCGGGTGGTTTCTCCTGTCTATGTACAGGCAGTGCCCTCTTTCTGGAATGCCAGTCCTCTCTTCTGCACCTAGAAATTCCTACTCCATCGTTAAGCCTCAGATTCGATGTCTCTTTGGGGTTACGTGCCCCTCCTCCCGGCTCCCAGAGGCTGTGCCTGTCCCCAACAAAGCACTCAAGACACTGAACCATAGTTGCTTGGTTACCTAATCTCCTTGTGAGCTTTGAGGGTAGCCACCGTTTCCTATCCATCTTTTTCTCCCTGCATTCTAAGTGAGCACTAGCCTAAAGTATGGTTCTCAAAAATGATTTAGGCAATGAATGAATAATGACAAATAGTCATGGGTCCTTAAAAACTCTGTATAGTGAATAAATGAGTGGTAACTGGAAGTTCGGGACAAGCGAGAGAGGCAGATTAAGATGTTCAGAGATAAGTAAAACCTTACCGCAGACGTCACAGCGAATATGACAAATGTCTGCAGTGAGCACCTCAGGAGGGTTTAAGGAGCGGGTCAGCCTAAGGCCAGGAGGCGGGTCTAGGTGTGGCCCTCCGTGCCAATGGGAGGCCTTGTTACCCTTCAAGACTCCGCCCTTTCACCCGCCGGGGCGGGGCCGGCCACTCCAGGAAATAAGACTACATTTCCCGGCGCGACACGCGACGCGGGCCAAAGAGGAGCCGGAAGTGGGGCGCGCGAGGTCCAAGGGCACGAGGGAAGTGGCCGGCGGGGACTGAGGGGGGCGTGCTGGTGAGCGGACGGGCGGGTTTCGCCGGCATGGCCGAGGCCAGGAAACGCCGGGAGTTGCTTCCCCTGATCTACCAGCATCTGTTACAGGCGGGCTACGTGCGCGCGGCGCGGGAAGTGAAGGAGCAGAGTGGCCAGGTAAGCGTGCGCGGGCCGTGTGCTAGGGCCGCGTGCAAGATTTGGAGAGCGACCGCCTGCGTCCCCTCCCCTAGAGGCCCGGCGGGCGCCCAGAGCCGGACCCTGCGGTGCTTTGGGAGGCGGTCGCTGGTAGTGAAGGAGCTGCTGCCTCTGCCCCTCTGCGGTTCCCTGCCCTTCTGGGCCTCAGTTTCCCCAGCTGGGCAGTGGGCGGGCCAGGATGTGAGATCAGACGCGCAGGGCTTCGTAATTCCCGCGCCCCTTACCTCCTCCCCCTTCCTGGTAGTGGCGGTTTAAAGTTTCCAAAGTCTTGGGCCACGTGGCTCAGCGCGGCCCCGGAGAGCTAGAGGGTTGCTGAGATTCTGAGGGGTGAATTGCGACCAGACCCCGGGAAGGGTGAGGAGGCCACAGAGCGCCGAGGGAAGGGGCTTGTGGCCTCTTACTTGAGGTGGAGCTCAGGCCCTCATCTCACCGTATTGAGTCAGACAGCTTTGGAATGTGAGCTTGTGGTGGAGTCATTGCTTCATTCATTTTTTTCAGCAACTCACTCTGGTGCTCAGGGTGCTGGTGATAAAATGTTGAGCCTGGTCCCTCAACCCTCCTAGGGTTTATATTCTAAATCTAGTAGGGGAGGTGGACATAAATCAAGAATCACAAAAGTAACTGTACACTTAACACATTAGGTGCCAAGAATGAGAGGTGTAAGGTGATAAGACAGGGATGGCAAGTTGCCCATTTCTGGTATATCCAGGACTGCTTTCCAGGGGAAGTGGATGTTGATTTGAGACCCGAGAGAAGAGAGGTGGATATTCCAGGCAGAGGTGCAAACGCCCTGTGGTGGAAGGAAACTTTTTGCATTTGTACTGCCCTCTGGAAAGTCCACTGTGGCTGAAGTGTGGAGTACAGGGTGCCAGAGCTGGTAGGGAGCTGGCTAGAGCCCTACTGTGGTTAGTTTGGCCTTCATCTGGACATCAGTGGTAAGTCACTGAAGAGTTTTAAGCTGGTAAAGTGGACATTAACCTGATTGATCATGCCTTTGGCTTTGCTGTCAGCTCTGATCCCGATGCTTGCTCCCAGGAGCTCCCTAAAGGGTGGTGAGCCCTAAAACATTATCCAAGCTTTTCTCAACCCTCTCTGGACCTTGATTGCCTTCTTACTCCATTTAGATCACTTAACAGGTAAGTGGGGGTAAGAGACAAGTACTCACCTTCACTGGGGCATTTGTCTAGGCCAAAGGATCCTGTCCTCTTGGAGCATACAATGTAGTAGGAGCCAACAGATGACAAATATTTAAATAAAAAAAAAGTTAATGATATAGAGTGTTCAGTGATCATAGGTATTAGCTAAAGAAATGAGGCAGACAAGGAGGATAAGGAATAGCCGGGTTCAGTTATAAATAGGGTGATCAGGAATCCTCACTGAGAAGGTGACGTTTCACCTGACATTTCACCTCTGAGAAGGCAGAGAGTGAGCTATGTAGTTAGTAGGAGAGAGCGTTCCAGGCAGAAAGAATAGCAGCGCTTTTGAGGGCCAGTAAGGAAGCAAGTGTGCCTGGGGCAGAGCAGAGTGAAATCGATAATTGGAGTCTGTGTGTTACCAGCTCATGTACTGGGCATTGACTAGAATATCTTGTTCAGGCCGGATAGCGTCCTGCTAGGTGGGTGCTGCTCTTATCCCTATGTTATAGAAGGAGCCTGAAGTTTGAAGAGGTGAAGAGATTAGCTCAGCTAGTTATTGGAGGAGCTCTGCCTGACTCTAGATGCAGCCTCTTGGCCATTCTGCCTGGATCCCTGATGCTGCTGCCTTCACCTCACATTGCTCACTCGACCTCCCTGGGGCACTTGACATCCTGGGTTCTTGACATTTACAGAGTGGGCCATCTGGCCTTGGCCCCAGAGGACTGGATTCCACCCGGTTCCCTCTGCTCCTGCCAAGCGACTGGCTCCATTTGACTCTAGTCTCTTCCTAGCGGAGGAGTGGACTGCAGTCATGCCACCTGGACACCTGGGATGTCTGGGCTGTGGTTCGTAATGCCCCAGGAAGATTGACCCACCAGGCCTTTCAAAGACTTTTGAAGGTTGGGGGTGGAAAAAACTCTGTCTTGTGGCCTCTAAGTGCCAGGGAGGTTCGGGGCTGCTGAATAAACACTAGCCTGGAACATTCTAACTCCAGTCTCTCAAAGGTACCTCTCACTAACAATGTTGTCTTAAAAGGTTTTAGCTGGAAGTACTTGCCCTGCCTGTCTCTGGTCGGTTTGAGTCGTACCGACTGGGCCAAGCAGACATATTTCCCAGAGCAAAAAGTCTCCCATGAGGTCGTGGAGAGTTGGACCCAAGGAGGACCCATATTGTGCTGGGGACTTAATTGCTGCTTTCTCTTTATTTCTCTGCAGAAAAGTTTCCTGACTCAGCCTGTAACCCTTATGGACATCTATACTCACTGGCAACAGTAAGTCTGACAGGGCTGAAAGAGTGCAGTAGGGACACCCCAAGCCATCAGCTTGAAATAAGCTAGGAGTCTAATCTGGGTTCTAATCTGGTCTGCGATCTCTCTGCCTGGCCCCCTGGGGACACCGGCATCACCCCTGAGAAGCCAGGTCACAGGTGTGGGTGTCTGACGTTGAGAGCTGTGATTGATCGGTGCTTTCGGGGACCACAGCTTCTCAGCAGCTTGTTACTCATTCAGTCAACAAACATTTACTGAGTACCTGCCTGCTGAATGCCAGGTCCTGTGCTGAGTATGGGGATAGCTGTTGTGAGTGAGCAGACACAGTTCCTTCTTTCCCAGAGCCGACATTGGAGTCAGGGAGGTAGGCATGCCTCAAAGAATGAAACAAATACATGTAAAATTAAAATGGTAATAACAATTATGAAGAAGGACCTGGTGCCATAACAGGTTAGTTGGGCCTCATTTGGGGGTTTCAGGGAAGTTTCCCTGTGGTTGACCTTTGGTATAAGGGCTGCAGGGAGTAGGGAAGGAATGAGGCAGTAGGGCTGGAGAGGCAGGTAGAGCGGGCCTGGCAGAAGGAACTGATGCTGAGGCCTGGAGCTGCAGCCATAGGACAGAGGAGGCTGGATGGCTTGCAGGGACCCCCGTCCCCCCCTCCCCCGTGCAAGGCCTCATTGTCCATGGTGAGAAGTAGTCTCTTTGCCCCAAGGGCAGTGGGAGCCGTGAAAGGGTACACTGGAGAGTGGTATGATCACTCTGCAGGACGGTGTGGCTGGCTGAGGCTGTGGGCACCATCATCCAGACAAGAACTGATGGGGCTTGAGACAGGAATAACAGGGTGGATAGAGAGCCAGATAGTCAATTCCAGGAATATTAGGGGACGAGACCAGGAGCTATGGATGGTCTGGAGGGGTGGGCTCGTTGACTCCCAGGTGCCTGGCCTGTGTACTTGCATGGAAGGTGGGCTTGAGCATAGAGCAAGAAGCAAACCCAGTTTGGAGAGAGAGGGAGGACATGTTGAGTATGAAATGTCTAAAACATGCAGAAACAGGAAAAGGGGGATAATCCAAGGGCATATCGACAGACGAATGGTTTAAGAAGGAGGGAGGGGATAATCATTCTCTCTATGAACTGGCCTGACCACAGTCATCCAGGGGAGTGAAGGACCTGCAGTCATGTCCCATGAGGAATGAATAGAAAGTGCTGAACTATCCAGGATGGACAAGAGATGGCAAAGCGGTAGGTGATAGGTCTGCACATCTCTGAGGACAAAGGAGGTGGCCGTGGGACCCAGATGTACCATTTTAGGAAGACAGGCTTCAGCTTCTGAATATAAGCACTTGGTCATCAGAGCTATCCAGAAATGAGGTAGGCTACCTGTCATCAGGGGAGTGTAAGCAAAAGGGAGAATGCTGTGGAAGAGATCCCAGCTTCCAGTGGAGAGCTGAGGTCTGTGAAGGCCCTGTCAGCTCTCAGTTCTCAGCTATCCTCTGCTGTAAGGTAAGGTCAGAGTGCAGTGCCCACCCTGCACTTCCTCTCCCTCACCCCCTTCAGCGTGCCCAGGTGTCTGGCACTTCCTTCCCTAGAGAACTGGTTCAGTGAGCCTGTTCCTTGTCACTGGTCCCTTCTGTGAGTGTGGGGTACTGAATGCAATGAGGACCTCATACCCACCAGAGGCAGCCTCATCTAATGGTTCTCAGCAGAGTTCAAACCCAACAACTAGCTCTATGACCTTGGCAGACTTGGCTTCCTTGAGGCTGTCTTCATCTGTCAAATACAGTAATAGTAGATAAGGTGCTAAACCTGACCATCAGAGGCATATCCCCCCCCACCCCCAAAGAGTTACTGAGCAGCCGCTACTATGAGCCAGAACTCTTCTTGATATACCTGGAACCAACCGGAGAACAGCCCCTGCCGTTATGAAACTTACATTCTTTTGGGGCGAGAGGGACAGAATGAATTGATAAGTATAATTAGTGAAACCTGTTGTTCAGGGGAGCCCCAATGAGTGGTCTTCCTGGGAATAAGGGACCACAAATTGGCAGAGCACATCTAGCCCAGCTAGAGAAACACAGGGTATAGACAGTGACGCTGTTGGGGTGGAAGGGTGAGGTCAGAGGAGACTGTCCTTGCACATTCCAGGGACTCAGCCATCTGGGTGCTTGTACTGCCCATGCCCTAGACTTGCAGACTTCCTCTTCTCTGACTCTGTTCATCTTTTGAGATGTAAGCTACATGCTTAGTGAGCCAGCAGAGGTTCCTGCCACCACCACCACCACCACCACCCCGCCCTGGGTTTTGACTATATAGTTGGAGAGTCAGGCAGGAAGTCAGCAGAAGAGCAGGAGGGAGAAAAGTGCTCTGAAGAAAATGAAACAGGATGGCAGGGCAGAGACTGGCGGGGGTGGGGCCCGATCAGGCAGGGCCTAGAGGAGTCTGTATTGGCACTGAGGCCTGAAGCACAGAGAGGGCTGAGCAGGGTCTTCCAGAGAGAGAGCAGTGCCAGTCCTGGAAGTTCTGGAGGAGAGGGGAGGTCTGGATGGTCCTATGAACGGCCTGCAGGTGCTGGCTCATCCCACACAGTGATTGTTGGCCTTTGTTACATAATGTTATTGCCCTTTCCTGATTATTTTGAAGACTAATAGTTTATGAAATGTGTGAAAATCCAGAATACAAGTGTGTTACACCATGTTCTCCAACTCTATGTACATTTCCTTGGGGAGCCGTGGGGGGAGGGAGGACACGGGGGTAGGGGGGGCGCATGTCTTTCTTTTCAAACCTCCTGGAAGTGCGCTTGTCACCTGGTTGGTACAGCCAGTCACTCTCGTCCTGCAGAACCTCAGAGGTTGGCCAGAAGCGGAAGGCGGAGGAGGATGCAGCGCTGCAGGCTAAGAAGACCCGAGTGTCAGACCCCATTAGCAGCTCTGAGAGCTCAGAAGAGGAGGACGAGGAGGCAGAAGCTGAAGCCGCCAAAGCCAGTAAGAGTCCTGCACGCTGGGGGAGCTTCTGTTGGTGTGTTTATAGGGGCTCAGCCCAGGGCCCTGCAGCTTTAGGGAGCAAGCTTTCGATATTGGGTTGTCCGGGGGAGAGCCCACCTCCAGCTTCTCCAGTGAGCCCTAGGAAAACCAGGACCTTTTTAGCGAGAAGATTGGAAGCGTCTCACGTACCTCTTACAGTATTTAATTGAGCCCGTTCTCATGCCAAACATTGTGTCCCAGGCACTAGGAGTCCAGTGGTGAACAAAAACTGAGCTGGGCCCTTACAGTCTGATTTGGGGTACAACAGCTACATTGTTGCAAGCCCCCAAGGTGATTCTGATAAAAGATTTAAAGACGCCCACTTTCGTGGAAGAACTGCTGGAAAGATCTCAGGGCAGCTGACAAGCACACCTTCTGTGTGGCCTGTGTGCTGCCAGGAGACAGGCTGTGCTTCCTGCTGTTCTGGAAGAGTAGGAGGCAGCACGCGGAGGCTGTCCTGGGCACTCTGGTCTCAGAGCTTTTGCAGGGGCGACCCCGTGAGGCCTGCCCAGCCCCTTCTCCCTAGGTCCTCAGGACAGTTCCTGCTTTAACCAACATAGCTGTAACTCCACAGAGGAATCGTCCTTTTTCTCTGCAAGGTTATTGGGTTTTGCTTACAAAGAAGGTAATTTCTTGATTTTAGGTGTATTTTCTGGTTGTAAAAGAAATCCAGGATTCACTGTGGACTGTTCATTATAGGATAAGTGAAAATGTTTAAAAAGGCAGGAAAAAAATTACCCACATTCTTACAACTTACAATTTGGCAAATTATTCTCCCATTTATTTTTCCTGAGCATGTTTTTAAGAATATTTAAGATCATATTGAATATATATCTTATAGCTTTCTTAATCTTTTAAAATTATAAATGCAGAACAAGTTCACTTTGAACCATACAAAAACACATGGAAGAAAAATGAGCGGTTTTCTGTTCTCTTGTCCTGGTTCCCTTTCCCCCTCAAATGTATCCTGGCACGTGGCTCTGCAGCTGTCCCCTTTGCATCTAATCCTGCAGACAGCCATCCGTACGTGCACGCATCCGTATCTGTGCACTGTGTAACACAAAAACTGGTCAATTTCATATTGACTGATATTTGATATTAATGCATTTTTATTTAATGAGTCTTATTTGGTGAGATTTTATGAATTTTTCCTGTGATAACAGAATCATAGTTGAGTCCCTGTTGAGAGAAGCATATGGAAATACTTGTGGGCAGCGTGGTACGATGTCTGGCGTTCTCGTCAGAATCATGCTTGATGGGGAAGGGTGCCAGAGAGGCTGGTTGACATCACATTGGCCACAAGTTGGTAATGGTTGGTGCTGTGTGGTTTGCTGTACTTCCTCTCCACTTACAAATGTGTCTAAAATTAAAAAGAGAGAGTTAAATGCCAGGAAGGGAGTTAGACCGTGCCGTTCATCTCCGCAGTGTCTTGCGTTTTCACAGCACGCCCTAGAAATCTTGTCCTGTCTGAGCTCTGGGGAGACAGTCCCCTGGTGTGAGAGCACAGGAATCTCCAAGTCTCAATATTGGACCGGTTCCTGGGCCCATGGTTCAGCTGCTTTTCTATTGCAACCCGCTGAAATGCCGAGCAGCTGTCTCTATGGTCTGGGGGAGAGCCGGCTAACCACTGCCTCCGTCCTGCTCAGTGACTCTTGGGCTGCAGTGGGGTTGCCTGCGGGGCTGGCCCACCCGAAGTGGGGCTGTGCCCTCGAGATAGTATGCAGCACACCTAGAGGCAGCTCTTTCCTCTGGGAAATGGGTCTCATGCCAGCAGGGAGTCAGGACTCCTGGGGGACGCTGACCCTGGCTTTCACGTCGCTCTGCTCTCTTGCTCCTTTTGGCTGTGGCTCCTGCCCCCTGGAGCTCTTTTCCACAAGTCTGGCTCAGGCTCAGGTCTTTGTGCCCACACCAGGCAGCCATACCAATTGAACCGTGAGGTGAGCTGGGACCTGTTGGCTGTTCTTAATGAGAAAAAGCTCATCTGGCTCATCCTGCGGCTGTTTCTGTCTTGCAGCCCCAAGACTAGCGGCTACCAATTCAGTGGTGGGGCTGGTTTTGCCGTCGAGTGCAAAAGAGAAAACCAAGGTAAGTAGGACCGCCTTCTAAGCCATGGTCTATGGGAGTGAAGTGCCCTGCAGGGGGACAGTCCTCTGCATCAGAGAAGGATAGGGTTGTGGGTAGCAGTCCAACATGGATTCAGATGTTAGCCTTTATCACCAGCCATATGATCCTAGCTCATCCCTTCACCTCTCTGGCCCTCAGTTTCCTTTTCTGTAAGGTGGAAATAATGCCCACTACTCCGGGCCCCTGGGCACATTATGTGTCTGTAACAGCTTCTTTCCCCCATCATCCCTGCATTCACCTGTTCAGCCAACAAGTTGTGACCCATCCAGTCATTTTCCAGGCATCGTGGGAGGCAGTGGGGGCCACCACAGTGAGCAAGACGCCTGTGGTTCTGAAAGCGCAGAGCTCGTTTTCTAGACTGAAACCAATCAGCGTGGAAGACCACATGCTGGTAGTAGACGAAGCAGTGTTAGACACACGGAGACGCGTCCCCGAGCTGTGGGTGCACTAGCAGTCATGTGAGGTGCTAGGAGCCACAGCGGACCGCTTGGTACCACTTAGTAAGTAACTCCTATGTCCCAGGAACTGTCCCTGGGCATTCTCCGAGCCTCTGTGAGGGCAGGTACCGCTGTCGGCCGCGCCTTAAAGATAAGAAACAGACCCAGGGAGGGAATCGGCCCAAACTCAGGCAAGGCTGGGAAGAGGGCTGTGCTCGTCGTTTACCAGGCCACACGTGGCTTGTCTGTCACCCCGTTCTTCATAGGCAAAGACCAAGAAAGCCAGTGAGATGGTGAACTCCACAGTATATCCGGCCTCTGGGAAGGCAGTGACCCACCTTCTCTCTGGAAGGTCCCCCAGGAAGTCAGCAGGACCCTCGGCAAATACCATCTTGGTCTCAGAAACTGAAGAGGAGGGCAGTGTGCAGGCCCCTGGAACCACGGCCAAGCCTGGTGAGCAGCGCTGACCTCTAGACATCGAACCCCTGAGTTCGAGCTGGGGAGACAGGCCCCGGGCACTGCTTTATCAGGCTGTGGACATTCTGGAATTTAGAGATTTGTCTCCATGGCGGTAAGGGCTCCACACTTCAATGAGGGAGGGTCTTCTGCGGGGACAGGTCAGGTGTTGCCGAGGGAGTTGGAGCAGCCCTGGGTGGTGGCAGAGCATTTTCTGGTTTATTACTTTCACATGGGTCGGGGGCCCACAGTAGAGGTCGAGACTAAAGTGAGAGGCCTGGGTTTGCCTCAGTTTCTCATGTCCAGTAGGCATTTGCCCGCCTGCCTCAGTGTGATAAGGATGGAAGGAGATCTCTGAGGCATTAGAAGCTGGCTTGTGTGTGGAAGGACCTGGTCTAACCCTTCCCAGGGCCACAGGTGTGTGGGAATGCAGGGAGACGAGTGGCCTGCACCTCAGCTTGGGGCTTCAGGATAGATGGGGCCAAAGCTCCGCATGCGAGAAGCGAGCGCAGAGACCCTGCCTTTCATTGGCTGGTGTGACAGAGTGCTGGCAAGGGGAGGACAGCCTGGAAGGGCAGGCCCTCAGTCCTCTCCCTCTCCCTCTCCCTCCCTCAGGCATGGCCTCAGCCAACCAGGCCGACAGCTCCAGCGAGGAGACCTCCAGCTCTAGCGATGAGACCTATGTGGAGGTAATTGCCACCATCCTCAGGGGCTGCCCTCTGCAAACTTCTAACCCTCCCAGCGGCCCAGCTGGGGCTTCGCACACCAGTGGGGCCAAATCAGTTCAGCAAGTGTTTCAGGGGGACTGGGAGCTAGAAAGGCCAAGGCCTGGGGAAGGGAGCCAGGTGCGGCTCATCGCACCTTGGGCATGAGAGAGGTCTTGGGTTGGCAGGGAGAGATGCCATCCTGCCTTTGAGACAAGGGAAGACTTCCTGGGAGAGGTGGCACTAGAGCAGGGCCTTGACGCACAGGGGACTCAACCAGGAAGGGATGCAGAGGGGCGGGAAAGAGTGTTTCAGCAAGGCTGAAGGGGCAGGAGGGCAGCCATCTGGTGGTATGGTCAGGTGAGTTGGGTGAGGGTTTCTGGGCCCGCTGGCGAATGCCAGGCCTAGGCACGTAGTCAGAAATGGTCAGGTGTTGGTCTGTGGCCTAAGCTCCTCTCTAAGCTATGACCAGTGAGTCATTCTTTATGGGGCACCGGGCCTTGAGAATACAATGGCAGGCAGGAGGAATGTGGAGGGGATGTGGAGGCATCCTCGGAAGTTTGACTGCGTGTCGCAGGTTGCTAGGGGAGACGTAGGGAGCCCCCAGGGGCAGCAGCGAGGCTGTGACGCCATAGACGAGGAGCACATTACAGAAGATGGGTCAGAGTAGGCAGGGGCTGCACTCCGCTGCCTGACCATGAGGACCAGCAGGAGGAGTATGGGTTGTACTCTAGGCTCTATGAGAAGCCATTGCAAGTTTTTAGGCATGGTGGTAAGATGGCCTGATTTATGTTGGAGAAAGGTTGCTGGTTGTGACCTGGGTTGGAAGACAGGGCAGAGGGAAAGTAGCAAGACATTGAAGCACCTGGTGGAGTAAGGCTGGTGGCAGGTGCCAGGGCACCTACTGGAAAGGGCGGGTGGAGGGGTTGGTCTGATTCCCAAGGTACTTCTCCCTTGCCTCCTGCCTCACCCAGCAACCTGTGAAGGTGGAGACCTTTCTCCTACCTTCCCCAGGCCTAGCCGAGGGCCACTCCCTATGTCCCATCCCCACCTGGATACAGCCATCAGGGCTCCTTGGGCTCCCCTCCCTCTTAACCCTGCCATGGGAAAGGGGGCCACCAAGGTAAGTAGGACCGCCTTCTAAGCCGTGGTCTATGGGAGTGAAGTGCCCTGCAGGGGGACAGTCCTCTGCATCAGAGAAGGATAGGGTTGTGGGTAGCAGTCCAACATGGATTCAGATGTCAGCCTGGAAAGCCAGCAGCAGACACACAGCTTTGGTGGGTCAGAGGCCATAGCAACTTGAAGAGATGGCTGCCCTGGGAAAGGTGAAATCTGATGACAGAGGTGGAGGCAGGGCACTACCTACCTTGGAAATGTCAGAGTTTTAGAAGTCTAAGAAGGAGCCCATAGAGGAAAGAAATGTGCCCCCCCAGCAAGCAAGTGGCAAGACGAGTTCAAATCCTGACCTCCCGGCCCTTGGGCTGGCCGTCATGACCAGACCCTGTGGTCAGAGGGGCAGACGGGGTGAGCCTCCTGGTGGAGAGAGGCTGTCCCTCTGTGCTGGGAGGACCATGTGTGCCAGGCAGCAGAGGAGCATAGTGTTAGAGGGTCCTGTCCCCAGGGTCACCCACATGTGGGTTCTAGTCACGACTTTGGTCTTCGTACTGTTCTTGAATGAGTTAACCTCCCTGAGCTTCTTGTCCTTTTCTGGAACATGAGTGTAAAGATAGCATATGTCTCAGGGAGTTGAGAATCAGATGATACAAGGAAAGGCCTTTATGAACCATAGAGCCTTTCCTACCCCTCAGAGGCAAAGATGATTGATTTTTCCCTAATCCCATTTTCTTGTTCCAGATGAAACCTTCAATAAAACCACCCCAGGTCAAAGCCTCCCTTCCCCCTGCCAGGGACTCTCTTGGGAGAGGGGCAGCCCCAACTCCTGGGAAAGAAGGGGATATGACACCCCAAGTCAAAGGAGGTGCCCCAACCGCAGCCAACAAGGCCAAGGGGCCAGAAGAGGACACAGAGAGCAGTGAAGAGGAGTCTGAGAGTGAGGAGGGGGCTTCTGCGGAGTCACCCTGCCAGGTGAGGTCTGGGGATGGACTGCCCCTGGGCGTCCCGGATCCCCTGGCAGCCAGGGACACCTCCATGGCCCCCAGAGGCTGGCCAAATGGCTACCTGATGATCACCTCCTCTGCCAAATAAGCCTCACTTTGGGGTTTGGGAAGCAGGAGGTGCAGGCAAGGAAAATCGAAGGACAAGGACAGCTGAGCTTGCTCCAGCCACCTGTGGAAATTGCCCTTCTTGCCCTACTTAGAAGGGCTGCTTCCCACAGGGTGGCCCTGCACCCCGCTCTGGCAGTAACTCCCCTGTAAAACTTTCTCAGTTTCCCTGTCTAGTGAAGGGGGTGTGGCCAGCTGGTCCTATTGTAAAGGGACTTAAGTTTTAATTACTTGGTCGTCTGGCTTCTCAGGCCAAATCATGGTTTGTTAGCTAACAGGAATCCTGTTAACTTCCACCTGCTGGGATCCTTTCCCCTGGGCAGGTGGCCAGGGCTCTTGGAATGTCTGAAGGGAAGGCAGGAGGGCCTGGGAGGCTGTTGGGGTTAGAGAGCCAGGAGGTGGAAGCATCAGACAATGGTGGGAAAAGGCGCTGCAGCCCTGAGCTGGCCAGGTGAGGTCCAGGCCTGGATGATCAGAGGAGATACAGTGAATAAGGTGCACTTTGCTGGGTGGTTAAGAGGGAGGTAAGGTGGATTGGGCTATAGGAATGCCAGTTAAAATAGAGTGCTCAGGGAAAGCCCTACAGGACATCGAGGACTTGAAGCAGGGGATGGTGTGCACATGCACATGGACATTTGGACAGAGGTCATTCTGGTGGGGAGCACAGCAAGTGCCATGGTCCTGATGGGGCAGTGGGAGTGAGAATTGTCACACAGAGGGTGCAGCAGTAGGCAAAACCAGACTTGGTGCCTGTGCTCACAGAGCTGTCCGCTGGGGGGTGGGCGGGCAGTCGGGGGAGGCTCTGACCCCTGTGTATGGGCAACTTTGGGAGCAGTGCAGAGGCATCAGAGGGGACTGCCAAAGGAGCTGGTGTCTGTCTCGGACCCAGAGGAGGAGGCAGTGGTGGCCAAGTGAGCTGGGCGGGGCTGTGAAGGCCCAGGAAGGAGAGAGCAAAGCTGATAGGCCAGGCCTGAGCACCAGTCAAGGTAGAGAGTGAGGAAAGTGGGGTGGAGGAGGGTTCTTATGAGCTCCATCTGAGGTCTCTGATTTGTCCTGAAGTCACCACCGGAGGGTGAGGAGGAGAGGAACAAACCACCCCTTCTCTTTTACTAGGTGAAGGCCTCAGAGACAGCTGTCCAGGTCAGAGCTGCATCGGGTCCTGTCAAGGGGACCCCTGGGAAAGGGGCCACCCCAGCACCCTCTGGGAAGGCAGGGTCTGCAGTTGCCCAGGCCACGGCCGGGAAGCCAGAGGAGGACTCAGAGAGCAGCAGTGAGGAGGAGTCTGACAGCGAGGAGGAGGCGCCAGCTGCCAAGGCAGCCCCTCAGGTGAGGCCTAGGAGGGGAGGGTCCATGCAGCCTGAGCCGCCCCCCTGAAGGCCCTCTGAGCGCTTGTTCTTTGCAAGAGCCTGGACGTGCTCAGAGCCCTGCTCCAGCTCACCTGGGGTATGTGTGGCATTCTTTGCCTGGTCCGGTCCCATGTCCACTCTCTAGGCTCCCTTCCCTGATTCCATTTGTTTCCCTCCAGGTGAAGCCTTCAGGGAAGACCTCCCAGGTCAAAGCTGTCTCAGCTTCTGCCAAGGAGTCCCCTAGGAAGGTGGTCCCTCCACTGCCCCCTGGCAAGCCAGGGCCTACAGCCGCCCAGGTGGGGAAGGGGAAGGGCGAAGAAGAGCCAGAGACTAGCACTGAGGAGTCCGACAGCGAGGAAGAGGCCCCAGTAGCTGTGCCCCCAGCCAGGAGCCAGGCTCAGGTGAGGAGGCAGGGGCCTTGCGCCCTGCATTTGTTTTCCTTCCCTCTTGTTTCCCCTCACAGTCTCCTGTGGGACCCTGACCTGATCCTGTCTTTTGTTACTCCCAGGCAAAACACTTGGGGCAAAACTCCCAGGTCAGAACTGCTTCGGTTCCTGTCAAGGAGCCCCCTCAGAAGGTGGGGCCAGCAGTCACCCCAGTAGGGAAACAGGAGGAGGACTCAGAGAGCAGCAGCAGTGAGGAGGAATCAGACAGTGAGGGGGAGGTGCTGGCACAGGTGAGGCCCTGGCCTGGAATGCTCTTCTCTTCCCCCCTCAGCGTCGGGAGCCCGCTCCCCCTCACCACATACACACACACTGACTCTGCTTGCCCTCTTGGTTTGTGTTTCTGCACACAACCATGCTTTCCGCTCCCTCCCCTGATCCTGTGTGTCTCACTGCAGGTGAAATCCTCTGGGATAATCCTCCAGGTCAGAGCTGCCTCAGGTCCTGCCAAGGGGCCCCCTCAGAGGGCAGTACCTGTGACCACCCAGGGCAAGGCGGCCGAGGTGTCCAAGGATGACTCGGAGAGCAGTGAGGAGTCGGACAGTGAAGAGGAGGCACCTGCAGCCCAGGTGGGGCCCGGGTGGGACTTCTCTGCAGCCTGACCACCTCCACCAGTCAGCTCCCCAGGGAGCAGAGGGGAAGGACGGCAGTAGGGCTCCACCCCAGAGCAGATGGGGGCTCTGAATTCAGGCTCCTCCTCTAGCTTCTGACTTCTGCTTCCTCTCAGGCAAAACCAGCTATGAGAACACCCCAGATCAAGGCCTCCCCAAGGAAGGGTACTCCCATCACCCCAGTACCTGCCAAGGTCCCCCCAGTGCGAGTGGGCACGCCAGCTCCTTGGAAAGTGGGAGCAGGAACTTCTCCAGCTTGCGCCGCATCTCCAGCTATGGCCAGGGGCGTTCAGAGGCCAGAGGACTCTTCAAGCAGTGAGGAGTCCGAGAGTGAGGAGGACCCCACTCCTGACCCAGCTGTGGGACAGGTGAGGCCAAGTTTACTCAGCTGGCTCAGGGCTAGTGCTCACGGCCCTGGGGGCACCTGTGACCCGCTTCTCTTCCCTGTCATTCCAGAAAAAGCCTGTGGGCAAAGGCGTCACCGTGAAAGCTGCACCCGCTCCCACCAAGGGGCCCTCAGGTCAAGGGACTGCCCCAGCACCCCCCGAGAAGGTTGGGCCTGCAATGGCCCCGGTCAAAACTGAGACACAGGAAGACTCTTCAGAGAGCAGTGAGGAGGACTCTGACAGTGAGGAGGCAGCCGAAGCTCCCACCCAGGTGAGGCTGAGGAAGAGCCAGCCAGAGCCTGGGACAAGGCTTTTCTGGACTGTTCTTGCCCCCACCCCCAGGGGTGCAGAAACCTTAAGGGTAGCCTCAGCTCAGCCTCCTTCCCCACTTTTCACTCTCTCCTCCACCCGTTAGAGATGCAGGGTCTCGCCCGTGGCCTTTTGGGCTCCCGTTGAGATTCCTTATGTCTTCCACAGACTCTGTTGAGCACCAAATCTGCCAGATGCTGTCCCGTCTCCCTCAGGGAGTTCCCAGTCTAGATGGGGGCATAGGCGTGTGCCCAGATATTCTAGCGTGGTGTGTTAGGTTGAGCATAGAGCATGTACCCGGACTAACAGTATGGCAGGGGATAGCGTCAAGGGGTTTCCAGGAAGGAAGGCCTCCTGGAGGAAGTGGCATCAGGAACTGTGGGCTGAAAGAGCTGGCCAGGTGAAGTGGAGTGTTTAGGCAAAGAAACTAGGCAGTGTGAAGACCCAGAGGACGGGAGAGCACCTGGCCTGGGTGAACTGCCCCAAGCGGAGCACATTGGTGGGATCACTGAGAGAGATGGTGCGGAAAGGGGAGACGGCAAGACATTTGGAGCCAGACTGCCTGAGTTCGAGTCCCAGCTCCATGTCGTAGCAAGTGAGGAATCCATCCAGGGCCTTAGTTTTACTCGTCCGTAAATTGGAAATCCACCCTTAAAGGATTGAGAATGTAACGGGATCTCACCTGCACACCCAGCGAGGGGCCTGCCCACTGCAAGCTCGCTCATCTGCCACCCTGAGGCTGGGCCAGGCTGATGGGGAACACAATCAGGAGTCACCTCCCAATCTGGAAGAGATAAGTTGGGAAAAGTGAAGATTGCTCATGCCTTCTCACTCACCATTTTATTTTTTGTAATTGTTGGACTTTCCCCCCCCAATAATCACTCAGAGAGTAGTCATTTCTTTTTTTTTTTTTCCTCCTGTACCAAAGCACACATTTTTCTATGACTTTTTTTTTTTTTTTTTTTTTTTTTTTTTTTTTTTTTTTTTTTTTTTTGTCTCCCTCTCCCTTTTGCCTTGTGGGACCCAGGTTCCTGTGATTCCCGTAGTGAGGTTTTGACCTGTGTATGGGCCCTGCTGGAGTCTCAGCCCGACACCTCTTACCGTTTGTAAGCTATAGACACATCCCAGATCAATGCCTGAAAAGTTTCATTGTGTTCGTTGCTTAGGTATTTGTCTTCCCATCTGAGCCTCGCACCAGTGCCATTAGATGGGTGTTCATTTGCTTCGGTTTCTGGGGGAGGAAATTAGAGCTTAGAAGAGTTATTGGCTGACCTGCTTCAGCCCAGCCAGCCAATGAGGGTCCAAGCTGGGCCCAGGCCCCTGTGTGCCTGCCTCAAAAGCCTGTGACTTTCACACATCCTTCTGCTACGTCTTGGCCCATGCTTTTCCAGCCGCAGACATGATTATGCTCTGGGGCCTTACTTTGTTCCAACGTGTAAAATAAAGTAGCCAATCCCTCTCTAGGGGCCCAGCTTTATAGTGTGACGCCCTATCAGGAGGTGGTGCCTTGCCCAGCTTCAGGAGGCCTGAATTATCTCCACTGAGATGGGCGGCTCTGATAGGAGTCTTGTCAGAAGGGTAAGGATAATTAAGCTGCTGTTGCCGGGTTCTAGTGAGGATGAAATGAGAGAATCCTTGAATGGCTTCACTCTCAGAATGCCGTCTGTGCATACTGAGTGGGTCCCACACTGCTCGGTATTGCTGGGGTCACGTGAGTCAGATGGTCTCTGGTCTGCTCAGAGACCCTGCCAGCTCAAAGGAAACTGTCCATGTGAGAGCTGAGGTGCAAAACAAAGTATCAAAGACGGGACTGGTTCTGAAAAAGCAGATGTGCCAGAGACGGGGAAGGGGACTCTCCATTGAAACACTGTAGGAAGAGAGCCCTTGTGTGAGGGGTGGGAGAAATGGTCAGTCAGCCTGTGATGATTGGCTGAATAAGTGGTAGGGTGCCTTAGGGCCTGACCTTGCGTTATATGTTTTGTTTTTTAAAGATTTTATTTCTTTATTTGGCAGAGAGAAACACAGCTAGAGAGGGAACACAAGCAGGGGGAATGAGAGAGGGAGAAGCAGACTTCCTGCCCAGGAGGAAGCCCAGTGCAGGGCTCAATCCCAGGACTCTGGGAACTTGACCTGAGCTGAAGGCAAATGCTTAATGACTAAGTCACCCAGGTGCCCACCTTATGTTGTATGTTAATGGTCCATCTTTTTTTTTTTTTAAGACTTTGTTTGTTTGTTTGTTTGTTTGTTTGTCAGCACAAGCTGGGGGAGTAGCAGACAGAAGGGGATGCAGGCTCCCCACTGAGCAAGGAGCCTGATGAAGGACTTGATCCCAGGACCCTGGGATCATGACCTCAGCTGAAGGCCGTCACTTAACCGCCTGAGCCACCAGGCATCCCTGTTGATACTACATCTTAAAACATTACATTTGCTTGCCTGTTTTCCTGGCTTTTGTAGATTCCTTGGAATTTTCTATATACAAACCGTGTTGTCTATGAATAAGGATAGTTTTACTTTTTCCTCTTCAAGCTAGACGGCATTTATTTCTTTTTCTTGGTGTATTGCACTTGCTAGATCCTCAGGTACAATGTTGAAGAGCAATGGTGAGAATAGACAGCCTTGCCTTGTTTCTCATTTAGGGTATGGCATTCAGTCTTTCACTGTTTAGTATGACTTTTAGCTCTAAGTTTTTCAAAGATGCCCTTTATCAGGATGAGAGAGTTCTTTTTTTTTTTTTTTAAGATTTTATTTTTAAGTAAGCTCTACATCCAGCATGGGGCTTGAACTCACAACTAACAAGATCAAGAGTCACATGCTCCACTGACTGAGCCAGCCAGGTGCCCCAAGGAAGTTCTTTTCTGTTCTTAGTTTGTTAAATTTTTAGTATGGGTTGGAGTTGAATTTTTGTCAAATGCTTTTTTCTACTGAAGTAATCTTACTGGTTTTTTCCTGTCCTGTTAAAGCAATATATGGCCTTTCATTGATTTTTAGGTTGATTTCACTTTTCATTCTTGTGCTAAATCCCACTCAGTCATGCTGTATACTCTTTCTGTTGTTGTTGCTGGATTTGGTTTGTGAAAGTTTTTGTGTCTGTATCCATCGGGAATATTAGTCTGTGGTTTTTGCATAATGTCTTGGCCTGGGTTTGGTATTTGGGTCAGACTGGCCTCAAGAAACGGGTTTAGCGGTATTCTCTCTGTTTTTTGAGGGTTTATGTTGGATTGATATTATTTCTTTTTCTTTTTTTCTTTTTTTTTTTTTAAGATTTTTATTTATTTGACAGAAACACAGCCAGAGAGGGAACACAAGCAGGGGAGTGAGAGAGGGAGAAGCAGGCTTCCTGCCGAGCAGGGAGTCTGATGTGGGACTCGATCCCAGGTCCCCAGGATCATGACCTGAGCCGAAGGCAGTCGCTTAACCAACTGAGCCACCCAGGCTCCCCTGGATTGATACTGTTTCTTAATAGAATTCACCAATAAGGACACCTGGGCCTAGATTTTTGTGTGTGTGGAAGATTTAATTACTAAATCAATTTTGAAAATTATTATTGGTTTATTCGGGTTTTGTGTTTTTTGGGGGTTTTTTTTGTTTTTTTGTTTTTTGGGTTTTTTTGCTTCTTGAGTCATGTTTTGTACTGTATTGAGACTTGTGAGGTCAACTTAGTGCTGGTGTCTTTTAAGTGAATGTAAAAGGTGTTGTTCCCCTCTGGATGACTTTTCTGCGCTGATGAGCACCTTGATCTGAGTCAGACACAGTCCATGCTTTAGAGGGCTTTCTTTCTTGAAGTGCTGATTCTTAGTTTTGCTTGGTCTCATGTGGATGGGGGAAGTCACTGATCAGATGACATCTCTGAATGAGGCAGGGGCCTAGAGACACCGTGAAATTCCTCTTTCCTACTTCACATTAGCCCGGTTTGCTCTCACACTCCTGTGAGGGATTTCACTGTCAAAGATTTTACTCTTTGTTGCCCTCAGCTTTCTAGGTCTGTGTTTGCTTGAATACCCTGAGAGGGTTTAGGGGATCTCTTGGATATCAATTAAGATTAGGTTAAACTGAAGAAAAGCTCAGACAGCCATGGTTTTCTGTCTTGTTCTGCCATCCTGAGTAGTGGCTCCTTCCTCATACGCTAAGATGGCTACTAGAGCTCGAGCTGTTACCTCAGCATCTCTCGATGCTGGGAGGAAGAAGAGCCCTATGTTCTACCGTGTAAAAAGGTTGAATTGCATACTTGACTTCCATTCTGT
The DNA here is from genome assembly GCA_004023965.1 of Spilogale gracilis. Classification (NCBI taxonomy): domain Eukaryota; kingdom Metazoa; phylum Chordata; class Mammalia; order Carnivora; family Mephitidae; genus Spilogale; species Spilogale gracilis. The sequence goes on from PITA01000471.1 coordinate 218,019, forward strand.
TAGCCAGAAGTTAAACTCCTGGCTGCCTAGCTGAAAAGGGAGCCTAGGAAAATACCTCTGCTCTGGGTAGGCTCATACTTAGCTAACACTAAGAAAAGTGCTCACAGTAACGAGTTTATGTGCCAGGCACCATGCTAAACACTATGACTCTCCCATTTAATTCTCATGGTAGCCCTGTCGGTGGGCCTTTTTGTTAGCCCCATTTTACAGAGGAAGAAGCTGAAGCCCACATAGGTCAATGATTTGCCCAGGTTCACACAGCTATTAAATGGAGGGGCAAGAACCCAAACTCAGGCTTCTGACTCCAGAATCGGACTTCTTGGCTAACCACTCTGCTGTATCTCACCTTCTCCCTTTCCATTAAGTCCTATTTCTCCTTCCAGATGAAGGCCTCAGTGAAAACTCCTCAGAGCAAAGCCAACCCAGCCCCCAGCAGAGCAGCTTCAGCCAAAGGGGCAGCATCAGCTCTGGCGAAAGTGGTCACGGCAGCTGCTCAAGGCAAGCAGGAGTCCCCGGCCAAGGCAAGTGGGACCGGAAGCCCAGTAGGTGCCAGAGGTGGGGCGGAGAGGAGGACCACACAGTTGGCTCAGCCTGGCCAGGGCCGTGCACAGGCGGAAGAGACTTCTGCACAGTCACACCGTGAGTGGGCTTAACCTAAATGGAACCATGCTCTCTGCTTCCTTCCGTAATGCTGTTACCTTCTCACGATTCAGGTAAAGCCACCAGCAAGAACCCCCCAGAGCAATGCTATCTCAGTGAGGGGCCAGGGGTCTATGCCATCTGTGGGGAAGGCAGTGGCCATAGCAGCCCAGGCCCAGCCAGGGCCAGTCAAAAGTCCACAGGAGGACTCGGACAGCAGTGAGGAGGAGTCAGACAGTGATGGGGAGACCCCCACTCAGGTAAGGCCCGGCGAGCGTGGAGAGCAGCACTTGTGGTCCCTTTGGCTCTCTCCCCTAATTCTCTTTCTTTCACTCTAGGTGAAGCCCTCAGGGAAGAGCCCCCAGCTGAGAACTGTCTCAGCCCCCAGCAAGGGGTCTTCTAGGAAGGGGGCTGCAGTAGCCCCTTCCAAGAAGACAGGAGCTATAGCCACCCAGGCCAGGAAGCCAGAGGAGGACTCGGAGAGCAGCAGTGAGGAGGAGTCTGACAGCGAGGAGGAGGCTCCGGCCCAGGTGAGGCCTAACAAGGCAGCCACTCCAACACCGGGCCTCTGAGCTGCTACCACCCACTCCTTAACTCAGGCCCAGGGTTCAGGGCCCAGTGAGGAAAGAAGCTCAGATGAACGCCGTAACTCTTAGACCCTTACCCAGCTGCTGTCCTCTGTGTCTCTTTAGGCGAAACCTGCTGTAAAGCCCCCTCAAACCAAGGCCTCCCTGATGAAAGGTGTCCTGGGCCTGTCTGTATCTACCAAGGCCCCCACGGCACATGTGGACCCGCCAGCCCCACAGAAGGCTAGACCGGCAACTCCTGCCAAGGTGAATGAGGCCAAGAACCCCAGTGTGTCACAAGGTGTCTCGAGGCTTGGGCTGTGATGCTGGTACCCAGAGGCACTGGGGAGCTAGAGGAAGTCCCCTCCCTCACCTGCACCTGGGAGCCCAGGGAGAGCTTAGCCGGGTGAAGCCTGGGAGGTGGGGAGAGGGAGGGAGTGAGGAACCGACTTCTCTGTGGACGATTTCCCTTCCGTGTGCAGAGAGCAGCAGGAGCGGCTTCATCCTGCAGAAGTTCAGGGGGACAGACACTAGGACAGAGAGGGCTCATGCGTGCGAAGGCCTGGTAGCCGACACTGAGCCTTGGTGTCGGGAGGGGTGGTAGAAGGTGGTGGCAGCTAAGGCAGACTGGAGAGCGCTGGTCCCAGCTAAAAGGACGGTCCCTGTCAGCTCCAGCAACTGTTGTGTTGTGGGAACGTACCTCTGTGTGGCTACATCTCCATTTCCTAAGGGAAGCTGGAAATCCCTGTGCCAGGCCAAGCTCCATCCTCTCTTAGGTTTCTGTTTTCTTCAGGAGCTAAACAAGCCCCAAGAAGTCTGTTAAATGCTCCCAGCACTGACCTCTGCCTTCAGTGCGTCAGACCAACTATGAGCACTCTTCCTCGCTGGTAGAGATAAAGGGATGAAAGATGTTGGCCCTGCCCTCATGGGGCCTGTAGTCAGTAGGGCAAGATGAAGTAGTTGGATTATTGGAGAATATTCTGGTAGTTCTCTGTCCAATGGAGCCGGGAGAATAGGTCTCTAGGGGTCAGAAGAGGTGATTGAGCAGAGCTTGAAGGAAGACCAGGGGTTCACCAGACAAAGAACTGGAGCTAGGCACTCCAGGGCGAGGGATTGGCAAGAGGAGGCCATGTGAAGTCAGGTGGGTTCCACAACGGCCCGCCATCCTCAGGCAAAGGGCACTTGTAGTTGCTTTTCACATTTATGGGGGCCTAAATGCCAGACTGAGACACAAGGGGCCCGGCCACGTTTAGACATGACAGTATTTTGGTTTGTTTGTTAAGTTTTAAGTGGGTTCCTGGATCAGGACGTCCTAATCTGTGAGAGAAAACCTAATTCCAAGAGCTTAAAGGGGGTTGGTCACCTCAGAGCGCACAAGGCTGTGGGGTTGAGTTGCTCTGAGGGCGGTCCCTTTAGCTCAGTGTCACGCATGACCCAGATTTCTCCCATCTTATGCTCGCTGCCACAGCAGGGCTGCAGCGTCTCCAGAACAGCTAGGACATCCGTCCCTCAGCTGACCTCCCTTCCCCTCACCTCCTTGTCCAGGTCTAAGGTGTGTGCTTCCTCCGCTCACTGATGAGGGGCCTGTGGTTCCGTGATTGGCTAGGCGAGGGGCCCACTGTCCCTAGCAGAGCAGAGTTGGGGTCCTGATGGCGAGGAAGAGATGGGGGCACAGCTGTTGTGTGCGTTGTCACTGACCCATTTAAAAAGGAAGAGATGACACATCAGGATCGTGTAGCTGTTCTTGAGAAACTGGACTCGGGCAGCATAGGCGGCTCTGCCGCTTTGCTTGGCCGGACTGAGTAGTGAAGGGGGGCACCTCTGGGCCCCCGACGGCAGCCCCTGCCCAGCTGGCCCCCCTCCTTTGTGCCTGGTCTGGCAGGAATGGGCAGCAGCCTCGGGTCACTTCCGGCTGGCCCCTGCTTTTACCTGGGGGTGTTACAGGCAGGCGTGAGCGCGCTGGGACCACTGGCTCGCCTCTGCAACCTTGTCCGAGGCTGCGGTCTCCTCTCCTCCAGACACCTGGCCAGTAGCACTCCAGCCCTCAGATCTTAGTGGGGTCTGACGCCTACGTCCCTTTCAAGTTCAGAGTCAGCTCTGGAAGGAGCATTAGCAGAGTGGAGACCTGTGTTTCCGGAGGCCCTGGGGCATGCCAGCAGCTGACCTCCTGTGCATGGAGTAAGGGGCCGTGCTGCCTCCCGTGGACAGCCAGCATACGGGAGGTTCCTTGCTCCCCGGCCGTGATCTCCCCACCCCAGGCCCTTAGTCATGTTCCCCCCTCGGCCAACACCCCCTCTCCCCTACCCGTGTGCTTGTCTGCTCAGAAGGAGAATAACTCCAGAGCTGCTAGGAGCAAGACCCTGGTGCCAGCACCCCTGGAGAAGAACACAGAGGGGTCCTCGGAGAGCAGTGACGAGGAGCTGCCAGCCAGCCAGGTAGGCCCTTCCTTCTCTTTGGGACACTGCAGACTCAGGGCAGTGGGCCCCTAAGCAGGGGACAAGGGCAGACCTTTGCCATTTAAACAGCACTTCACAGTCTTCTGGTTGATTCATTCACCTTCATGGTAACCCTGGGAGGTAGGCAGCAGAGTGACATTGAACATCCAGCTTCAGGGCCAAACTGGGCTAGCTCTCCCGCCGCCAGTTCCGTGACCCCAGGCACACCCTCACCGTCCTTCCCCGGGAAGGAGGCAGGGTAGCGGTCCTCCCTTCTGCGTCCGTGCATAGCGTGTATGTGGTGGGCTGTGCCGGTTCTCATGGGAGGGGCCATGTGATGCATCAGGAGTCAGAGCCCAGTGATTTGATGTCCATTCCCCCAGTTCTCATGGCCCATAAGAAGCCAAGGCAGAGGCGATGCTGGCCCTCTTGTTCCCTGTACATCCCTGCTTGTGATTTGGGATTGAGAGCCTTCTCCACGGGGCTTGTCAGAATCCACGGGGCACATCCGGGACCTCGGGGCCTGTGTGTGCGTTCACGTGCTCTGCTGCACCTGCCGGCCTCCCCAGACTAACCCCTATGGTTGGGACCAGGCCCACCTTGTCTCCCTTGCTTGCTGAGTCCAGGCCTCTCTGTGAGTCCCAGCCTTTCCAGCAGATGCCAGCGCGCTTTATCCTTTAGCCCCAGCTGCCTGGACACCGGTCCCCTCAGGGCCCTGGAGTCCTACAATTACCAGACCCTCTCCTTAACCACCTCCTTCGTATACCTGCCCACACCACGTGCCGATCGGTCCACCAGTGAGGTCGGGTGCCACATGCCACCCCCAGTGACTGGGTGGGGTGCTCACTGTCTCTGCTCTGTAGCAGAGGTGACAAAAGTCCTGGTGAACAGCTACACCAAATGTTACCGGTCACTTTCTGTGTGCCAGACCCTGTCCTTCAGTGTCCTGCTCAGTCCCCACAGCAGCCCTCTGAGGATAGTCCTTTTATTCTCATTTGAAGGAGGAAGGAGTGAGGCTCAGAGAAGTTGAGTGACCTGCCCCAGTGTCCCATGGCCAGAACAAGTGGACAGACCTGGCGTTTGAACCCAGGCCACCTGTACTGTGCTCGTGGTTTGGGATTGAGCACACTGTCCTCTCTCCAGGGAAAGAGGAAGGCCGCCGGGCCTTGCCGCCTGGTGGTCCGGGTGCCCTTAGGAGGCCGCCTCCTTCTCTGAATGGGATGGGGACAGCTGGGAGGGAGGGGGCTGCCTCACCCTGCGTTGTGGGGGCGGACTAACACAATTAAAATGAACATCGTGCTTAAGCTCAACCATTTAATTGGTACGTTAGTCCTGAAGTTTCTGGAGTCCCTATTAAAAAAGAAGCAGGAAAAAGTTGGCATTTCATGCGTTTCCCTCGGAGGATTCAGGGAAGATGGCACAGCCTGAGGAAGCCTCAGCCTGTCCTCACCGCTGGGGGATTTTTATCTCCTTCATCCCAGCTCACTAATTATGATTACCATCACTATTTGTCAAAGCATTTGTCAAATACTTCTCTGTTAACACTTTTCACTGTTTTTGTAATTAGCGTGTCCATGGAGAAAAGGGGTCAATGCCAGAGTGGAGGGCAGAACCTCAGGCTAGGGGGCAGGGGCAAATGTGGCTCCATTCCCACACTCCATTGCTGTGCCTCAGTCTCCCACCTGCCAGGATGGACCCCAGCCTCTTTTTCTGAGGTAGACTTTGGGGGGTGGGGGGTCACCTGTGGCTCAGCCCTCTGCTGGCATTCTTAACCCCAGACTAGGGTCTATGCTGGGGTAGGTACCGTATTAAAAAGACCTAAGCCCTGATCTCAATGTTTCAGGTTGAGTCAGAGAAAAAGATCTATAAAAACCTGAATTATGATGTTAAGTCAGAGCCCCAGCATGGTTGGTCCTGGAAGGAGCCCCTGTCTGGTGCCTGGAGAGTGGACTTCCAGTCCGGCTCTGGCACAGTTTGCTGGTCACCCTAGGTGAGGCCACTTGCCCTCTCTTGAGCCTCAGCCCTCTCAGCCCATGGGGTTACATTCCCTAGGGCCTGGTGAACCAGGAGGCCCCAGGTCCCTCCATGGAGAGTGGGATTTCCCAGCCCTTTTGGGTGGGGCTGGCCTAGGACCTGCTAGCCCCCCAGGCAGTTCTTCAGAGGGCTCTTGGGTGCCTTCTCAGCTCTGTCCCTTACCCCCAGAGTTAACAGCCTGGGCTGGTCAGCCCCCCACCCCGACTCGGCCCCAGACTAGAATGAGGGCACAGTTGGTGAGCCCAGCTGTGACAAAAGGCCCCCAAGTTTGGTTCTGTGGTAGGAAGGGAGTCCCTGCCTCCCCTCAGATCCCTTTCCGTGAGTCTTTGTGAGTCACCTCTGTGTGTGCTGTGCTTTGCAGCTCTCAAAGTGCATCAGAGCCCCTCCGGTGAGGGGAAACTGAGGCCCTCAAGGCTCAGGGGCCTCACCATAGTGAGGCTCAGCAGAGGTGGGACAGAGGTGGGTCCCCCATAGCCCTGGGTCGCAAGACCCACCTTTCGAATGGCGCACTGGCACTGGGCTGCTGTCCTGTCGAATGGCTGCTGTCCAGGCTCATGTCCCTGTCACCCGGTGCCAGGCCTGCAGCACCGCCCCCAGCGCTGAGGCCGTGAGGGCAGGTGGAACCGGGAGGGGGAGGCTTTTGCTGCTGAGCTGCTTTTAACATCCCAGACGCTATTGTTTGCCTCAGTGGCTTCAGTGCCTCTCTTCATCCCCGACAATCTGTTCCCCTGTCTTCTTGCATATATATAGATCCCCTCCCTCCACTGTAAGCCTTCTCCCACTTTCCATCCTTCTCTCTTTCATCATGTGGGAGGGCAGGCTCTGGAAGCGGCAGATCAGAGCAGCCGTGGGGGAGGCTGTTTGGCAAGGGTGGGAAGGGCCCCAGCCCAGCAGAACTTCCACCCTCAGGCAAGCACCTCTCTGCTTAACTGTTCATGAAGCCTCTGCCACCATGTCCTGGGCCCCAGAGGTGGGTGGGGTGGGGCTATGGGCGAGATGGGGGTCCCAGACCTTGGCCTTGGGCAGCTTGCTCCAGCTGCCTTGTATTTCCCTGTAGGCCAGAGAGGGCATGAAACTCAGACCAAGTCTAACCTCTGGGGATGGAAGGTGCAGGCTCACCCGGCTCACTGGCTCCGTGCGTGCAAGTTGCCCATGTGTGCAGTGGACACATCCACCGGAGCTGTGACCCCAGCCTGGTCTGCAGGATCCCAGGGAGCGGCCTCTTTCTCTGTCCTCTGCAGCCTCACTGGAAGCTGCAGAGCCTGCTCAAAGATAGAACAGTGTGAAGAACCCCCACGTGCCTTCCCCAGCCACAGTGGGGCTATACTCGTGACCAGGCCTGCTTCATGCAAACTTTCCACTCCTTCCCCAGCACCCCTGGGTTCCTCTCCTTGAGAGGACAGCTGCCATACATCACCCCTAAGAAACTGGCCTGCGCACTCAGCATCCCCACTTCCCGGATTGTCTCATGAACAGTGCTCTTTACATCTGGTGTGTTTGGATCAGAGTTCACACAGGGCCACACGCTACGTTTGGTCCTTTACGTCTTCGCCTTGGCTTTTCCCCTTTGCAGTTTGTTTGCCAAAGACATGGGGTCAGTGTAGCTGGCTTGTTGCACCCAGCCCACAGCTCAGTGGGCCGCCCCGGTGTCTCTGGGGCAGGGGGCAGCTTGGTTGTGCATGGCTCCCCAGGAGAATCGTGGGTGATAGCTGGGCTGCTGAGGGGCGCACAGCTTAGACTAGCACCCGACTCGGCCAGCGTCTGGCCCTGAAGTCAGCCAAAGGAAAGAAGGCTGAATGGGCTCTTCTAACCTTGTCTCTACTTCAGGGAAGCTGTGCAGCCTTGGGCAACTCTCCTGCCTTTTCTGGACTTCTAGTTCTCCTAGCTGTACAGTGGGGCTAGTACTGTGGACCTCAAGGGCCCCCAGGGGCTGTGAGGTGCTGTGTAGGTCTTAGCAGATGCACGAGCCGGGGGCATGCTGAGAATGGCCTCTGCCAGCCCGGCAACCCGGAGCGCTCTGGAGCCCTTGCCTTATCAGCCCCCTACCCAACCTCCCCTTTGCCTGGCCAAGCCTTTAATCACTGGGGGGGTATGTTTTGTTTTTGTTTTTCAAGGTGATTAAACCCCCTCTGATTTTTGTCGACCCTAATCGTAGTCCAGCTGGCCCAGCTGCTACCACCACACACTCCCCAGCCGTAAACGCCCCGAGGAAGGCCCGGGCCTTGGAGAACACAGCCAGGAGCTCCTCCTCTGAGAGTGAGGATGAGGATGTGATCCCCGCTACGCAGTGCTCCACTCCTGGTGAGCACGGGCCCGCTCTGCAGGGCGCGGTGGGCAGGAGCCGCCACAGACCTCGCTGCGGCCCAAAACAGGGAGGCTGCTGGCTGAGTCACAGTGCATAGTGGTCGGTCCGCAGGGGCCTGGGGCCAGGTCTCTGCACCTGACATTGGTTCATCCGGTTCATCCCCCCGTTTGCGGGGACTTCTCTGTGCAAGCTCCAAGGGCTGGAACCCACGCCGGTGTCTAGAAGCTGCATATAGCAGGTTTCTATGTAATCTGAGGAAGGGCTTCCTAACAACTGACTGCCTGAATGGGGAGAGGGCTGTGAGGTGGTAGTGAGCCTCCCGGTCCTTGTGGCATGTACAGAGGGTTAGGCAGTCCCTAAGCAGACATCGCAGGCAAAGATCCCATCTCTCGGTGGGAGACAGGACCCTATCTGGGGTTTCTTTGACTTCTAAGAATCTGTGATGCTCCAGTTGCCATCAGGAAAATGGCTAGTGTTGTTATGACACTCCGTGAGGGTAATAATTAGACCTGATTTTGGTAGGGTCACTAAATACAGAATAGTACCAAGGAAAAGATGTCACTGTGACCCCACTGTCCAGAATAATTGCTGACATTTTAGAACTGTTAACTTTACAGAAACCGCAGCGGTATCTGTGTTTTTAGTGAGGTCATACTATACCTGTGTGCTCCGTAATTTTTACCTGACGGGACTGTGAATTCCATACTTACTGTGTGATTCCTGCTGGCTACAGAGCTGTCCTTTGGGTGGGCTTAGCATAGCTCACGGCAGAGCCGCGCTGGAGGGAGCTATGGGCCCCGTACGAGGGCTATGGGGCGATCTGGCACAGCGCCACAATGGACACATGGAGCTGAGCCTTTGCAGATGACCATGATATTCTTATGAGAACTCTTCTAAATACAGAGTCCCATTTGGTAGCAGTGTTCTCCTCCATTGCTCAGAGTAGCGGCCTGGCCAGCAAAGGGGCAGTGACATGGAGGACTGAAGTGTGGGGAGGGGCCAGAGAGAAATCCTGGGGTCACTGCTGCAGCAGTCCAGTGATTCCCCTGAGCTCATGACATGGACCTAGTCATGTTCTCCTGCCTGTGAGGCTCAGGGAGGGTGCTTTGCTTTTTCTTTTTTTTTTTTTTTAATTTTCTTTATTTTGGGGGGAGAGAGAACATGAGCAGGGGATTCAGGGACAGGGACAGGGAGAAGCAGACTTCTGGCCAATTCTGGCCAAGCAGGGAGCCCGACATGGGACTCAATCTCAGGACCCCAGGATCATGACCTGAGCCATAGGCAGACGCTTAACCGCCTGAGCCACCCAGGCACCCTTTGGGCATTAAACAGGCTTCTGTGGCAGATGCCACGAGCACTGGGCCACATCCCCAGGAAGCGCTGATAATTGGGGATTACTACTTGGGTGCCCTGACTTGCACCCCATCCTGCTCCATTTCAGCCAGTAGAACCAACGCGACTGTGCTCAGAGCCAGCGCTGTGGGGGCCAGCAGCAGCGAGGCATCTGGTCGGGTGTCAGAAGGCAAGAGACAGGAGACTCCGGTTGCTCAGGTACCTGGTAGGCAAGGGCGGGCCGTGCGGGCCGGCAGGGGCGAGGGGGCCCCCACCCTTCGCACACCCACACATGCTTCTGGGTATGACTGCCGTTGCTCGCCCCCAGCGCCTTCCCTCACTTGGCAGCAGCCCCGACCAGGCTCCCAGAGACCTCTGGGCTATGAGGAAGAGTCACGTGGGAGCGTGGTCCCCTGGGCAGAGCCAGGCTGCGGCTCCGCGCCCATCGGCAGCTGTTCCAGCACTGTTGCATTTCTCGTTTGTTTTCTTTCCCTCCCGGTTTGGAATTGCTGTGCACAAACCTTGCCCTTCTTAGTGTGGACAGTGGTGAATTCCTGGCCTTCACCATTTGCAGTGCGTTTCTTTGGGTCTTGGCCTAACCCTACAGCCTGAGCAGGGTAGAGTTAGCGGCTCACTGTGCGAACAACCGAGTGGAGTGCTGTCCCTCAACAAGAGCATGGAGCCTGTTCAGGATTAGGCAGGGCCTGGGCCCAGGTCTCCTCACTGCGCACCCCGCTCCTGGGCCATGTGGGTCAGCTTTCCCAACCCGTAGCATACCTCCACCCCCCGCCGGCGCCTTAAGAGGGCAGGAGAGGCTTCCTGGGAGCATGGGTGCCGGGTAGCTGCATGCCGGTCACCACATCCAGCAGCCCGCCACCGTCCAGCCAAGGGGTGGTGCTGAGACCGTCCGCACATGCCGGGCACTGGAGATGCTGCGGGAAGGCAGTCAGGATAGCCCCTTCCTATCACGGGCCACAGAACAAGGAAGCCAAAAAGTAAAGCACTCACCAGCTGGTGGGTGCTTTGAAGGAAACTGGGTATAAAATAGAGAATAATGGTGTGAGCTGGTTTAGGAAGGACAGGCAGGAGCAGCCTCCCCAAGCTGGCAACATCGAGGCTAGAGAAGTAACCAGGCCAGGCCGAGCCCAGGAGTGCTCTAGGTGGGGAACGTGGGCTGGGGCCCTCTGGGAAAGCACTTGGGCAGGGAGAGCTGGAGGAAGCAGTGAGGTGAGAGGGGCCAGGCCGGACCGGCCATGGTGAGAGCCACCCAGCAGCAGAGATGCAGGGGTGGGGCTGGAAGTGTTTCGGGGGAACCCCATCCGGCTCTTCTCCAGCTTGGTCTCCCTGACTAGTAGCACATGTGGGAAACAGGAGCGGCCCCAGGGAGACCTTTGAGGCGGTTGTTGCAGCCACCAGGCTAGAGACTTTTACCATGTGCAAGCTCAGGTTGAGTTGGGGGGCCTCAGCTAGGACCTGGGCTGCTTTCCTCCCTGGGGCTGGAAGCTGTGGATCTTCTGAGAACAGTCAGATCAGCTGATAACCTGGAGCCTGGCCCTGTTCTCTTCCCCGATGGTGGCCTTCCTCCTTAACGGCCCCTCAGTCCCTTACTCCAGCCCCATAGCTTCTTGTGCAGACACAAGTCCCCTCCTAGCCCAGCCAGCACCCGACCAGGGCCTAGCACAGACGGCATCCCGAGACCAGCGAGTCTCAGGGCTTCCTGTGGCTGTCCATAGGTGACAAAGAGGAGCCCTGCTCGCCTCCCGCTGACCCAGGCCGCCTTGAAGGTTCTTGCCCAGAAAGCCAGTGAGGCCCAGCCTCCTGCTGCCAGGACCCCGTCTTCCAGTGGGGTGAGCTGGGGAGCCTGATGGTGGTGGTGAGACCAGGCCCCACCCTGGAGGGAACAGTGAGCAAAGAAGACAGAGCACAGAAGGGAGGGCCGAGGCAGGGGCCCAGGTCCCAGCAGCAGCACTCACCTACTCCGTGACTATAGCACGCACATCTGTAACCCCCCCCCCCCGAACCTCTGCTGCCAGGCTGAGCATTTGTGGGAGGGCCAAGTGAGGCCTGGGTGCAAAGCAGCTAACAGGTGCCTAGGCCGGGGGTAGCTGGGGCGTTCAGTAGGCACCAAGTTTATTTCCCTTTATTTTTTTCTTCTATTCCCTTTTTTTTGTTTTACCAAATTAGGTTGACAGTGCTCTGGGAACACTCCCTGTGCCAGCCAAGGGGACCAACAAGGTCAGAAAGCCTGAGGTCCCTGCGCTCCAGCGGGCCACGGCCACTCCTGCTGGGCACTCCAAGGCCAAGACCTCTGACACCTCCAGTGACAGTGACAACAGCAGCGGCAGCTCTTCAGGGAGTGAGGAGGGTGCTGACGGGCCCCGGATGACTCCCTCGGCCCCCGGGCTAGGTGAGGGGCCCAGGAAGAGAGGCAGCGTGGGCCCAGAGCGGGGGAGTGGCGGTCTGGTGGAGCACGAGGCTCAGACCTAGGCACCCCATGCCGGGCCTCAGTTTCCCCACCTGTACCACCCCATGAGGGGGTTGGTCCAAGTGATACCAGAGACCTTCCAGCCCTGCTGTTGAACTACTGCCAGCGCTTTACTATCAGGCTCCCATAGTTGCCCCCCAAAATCCCAGGGTCGTGCTTGCCCCACAGAAAAGCCTAAGTCAGGCCTCAGGAATTAGAACAGAAGGTTTTGGCATACAGATATCTTGCTTAGAAGGCTGCAAATAGCCACTGACCTTGGAGGGAGTTGTAGGAGCAGGTAAAAGCCTCAGGCAGGAGGGTGAGGGACCAGCAGAAGGCTCAGGCCATCCCAAGGCCTCCCAACAACTGGCCTGTGCTCCCCCAGTAGGTCCGGCCCCCTCCACGACAGCGACCTTGGTGGAGGAGACCACAGCAGAGTCCAGCGAGGATGAGGTGGTGGCGCCATCTCAGGTAATGGGGGAGGGGGGCACTGACCCCATAGGGGCTTGGGGCGGGTGCTGGAGGCCACCTGCTGCGGTGTGCAGCGAGGCCATCCCCCACGGCAGGGCCCGTCTCCCCCGAGGCTCAGTTTCAGCATAGCCATGAGTGGTGGACTCCTAGAGCCTGTAGAGAAGGCTTGCTTTGATTTTAGATGAGTCCCAGAAAAAAAGACATCTTGGAACAGATGGGATTTCTTTTAAGGTTATCTTCTGTACATGGCAAGCACTGGTGATTTTCCATTCGCGTTAGTAGTAAGAGGTTGTCTTCTTAAATGTGCCTGATGAAAATCTGTATTAATTAAAATAGTGCAGGAGGTACATACAAAGGGCTGACATGCCCTCCGTCGGGGCTGACAGGGCCGGCCTGATCTTAGGGGCCCCTGGGATGGTTTCCTCACAGCCAGCCCTGCACTTGGGTGGAGCAGGCTTCCAGCCTTAATCACTCATTCACACTGGGTTTCTTCAGTCTCTCCTCTCAGGTTATGTGACCCCTAGGCCGACTCTGGCCAATTCCCAGGCTTCCAAGGGCACTCCTAGGCCAGACCTCAACCCCTCAGCTTCCTCTGCCTCTGCCACCCAAGATGCCCCAGATGGCAAGCAGGAAGTGGAGCCCCAACATGCAGCAGGCCCCATATGCCCGAAAACAGGTGAGTCAAGGGCCGTAGGAGAGTCACAGTGGTTCCCGGAGGGACAGGGCAGTGGGCCCCTTCTTTCCCTGTTTCGGAGTCCTACCGACATGGTCCTATCTGTCGCACGGGCTTCTCTAAGCAAGGCCTGGTGCCCCATGGGGCCCAGCTGTCTGGCTCTTATGATGTGGGACAGCCTGGAAGTCTGATTTTCCAGCTCTGTGGGATGCTGGTGCACCTGGTAGGGTGATCCCAGCCCTAGAGTGGCCTTGGCGCTCTCTAATGCCCCCGTTGACTTTGCTTCCTAACAGATGGACTTGTGCTGTGGGGTATAGGAACTCAGGGCAGCTCAGACAGAAGGCAGGACTAGCATGTGGCAGAGACCCCAGGTGATGGACTGACTTGTGACGCCTCAGACAGAACCCTGGCCACGCTGGGCCTCAGTGTCTTAGCCACACAGGGCAGGGTAGAGCCATCCAGGGAGTGTCAAGGCATAGCACCCACACAAAATTGTCACCTGGTGTTTAGAGGGCAGAATAGAGTTGCTGAGGTCCCGCAGCCTGGGGCATCAGCCCGCCCTGGCTTTGCCAGTGCCGAGGAGCAGGTAGCTGTGACGGGCACGCCTGGGACAGCTCTGGGCATTCCCCAGCTTTGGTTTGCTAGGGTGTTTGCAGACAGGCAGCTGAGAAGTGGGCTGCGGGGAAGGAGGTTGATGGCATAAACCGTGCACTCCTCAGTTTCCCTCTTCCCCCAACCCCTGCCCTTGCCAAGAAGCACTGAAGGACTGAAGTGGGGCTCCATCTGTCTTGGGGGGAACCCCCCTCCTGCCATCGGCACCTTCCCTAGCCCACCATAGCCCTGCAGCCAGAGCTGCTTGAGCTCTCACCCCAGGCCCACTGCCTGCTGCCGGGAACAGCCCCCAGCCCCATGTCGGGGAGCCGGGCCGAACCACTGAGGCCTGGAATGAGCGGAAACCTGCTGAGTCACCTGGGGCAGCGGTGGGACACTGCTCGTGTCGCGCCCCCCCCCCCCCCCCAGCCTTGGCTTTAGCTGCAGCTCAGCAGTGCTGGGTCAGCAGCAGAGTCATTGCTCACTTTCTTCCCCAGCCTTCTTGGTGAGAGGCGGGTGCGACAGGGAGACATTTAAAGGGGGCTGTGGACGGTTTTTTTCACACGTGTAGTCAGCACACAATTATCAAAGGAGAGCAGAGGCGTGGAAAATTCTAAACAAAGGCTGCACCAGAAGTCACTCTGGCAGGCAGCAAACCTGCTTAGTCAGCTGCCACGTGCATGTACGCCACGCCCGTCACCCCTCAGCTGCCTTGTCCCCTGACTGGCTTTCACCGTGAGTCTGTGACTTAGAACAGAGGCCTCCCGGTTCATCTCAGCCCTTATTTTACAAACAGGGAGACTGAGGCTCTGGGAGGAGCACGGTCTCACGGCATGCTGGTGGTGGGCACACCTGGAATCCAAGTCCCTTGCCTCCCAGCTCCGGAGTTCTGACTGCAGAACACCGTCTCCCTCCTGTCCGACCTTTCATTTTGTTGATAGAGTTCACGAACTTCCTTAAGATTCTGGAGTCCTTTTCTATTTCCGACATGACTTGAGTGCAAGGAGATGAAAGAGTTAACTTGAAGAAAAAAAGCTAAGTTAGAAACTTCTGGAAAAGTGTGAAGCAGGAGATGGGCAGCATGACCGCTGGGCCGCCCTTGCCCTGTCCGTACCATTCACTGTCAGGAGGTCGACTGTGACTCTAGACCCCCTCCTTGGCTCTTGTACAGTGAGCCTATTTCCCGGCTCTGCCTGATCTGTGTCCTCATGTCCTCTCTCCACAGGCAGAAGAGAGGCTAATCCCACACCTCAGAAGCCCCGGAAGCCCAAGAAGGAGGCTGGGAACCCCCAAGCCTCCATGCTGGCACTGCAGAGTGACATTAGCCGGCGCCTGTTGAGCGAGCCGTGGCCCCTGAATGAGGCCCAGGTCCAGGCCTCAGTGGTGAAGGTCCTGACAGAGTTGCTGGAGCAGGAGAGGAAGAAGGCCACAGATGCTGCCAAGGAGAGCAGCAGGAAGGGCCGGGTGGGCCGCAAGCGGAAGCTGTCGGGGGACCAGACGGCTGCCAGGGCCCTCAAGAGCAAGAAGAAGAAGCAGCTGGTGGCCGCGGAAGGTGGGGAGGGTGCTGGGTCACCAGAAAAGGCCCTCAGGACTCCCAAGGGGAAAGCCAAGAGAGACGGAACGAGTGGTGACAAAGAGAAGGAGAAAGAGTCTCCTGGCTCCCGAGGAGCCAAGGAGAAGCCAGAAGTGGTGCCAGGAGCACTGAAGGTTGAGGGCGGAGACCAAGGCAACCCGAAGAACAAGAAGGAGAAGAAGAAATCTGATAAGAGTAAGTAGCCGGCCGCTGCAGCCCGCCCGCCCGAAGTAGACTTCTGGGCCCAGGCGGAGAGCCTCTGGTCAGCACACTGTAGGGCAGGGGCACAGGCGCTCAGCGGGCACAGAAGGGAAAGGCTGCCCACTGGTTCATGTGGGGCCAGGGGACGGTAGTGGCCGAGCTGGGGCTGGGTCCTGGAGCTCCCAGGCTGGCCCACTGCGAAGATGGGGAGATGCGGCCACAGGGCACGGCCTACTAGCAGGCCACACTGGTGCTCGCCCACCGTGGACAGCCAGTTGTCCTGCGCCCTTCAGCTTCCTGCTTCTCTGGCCCAGGCACCTAGACAGCAGGTTCCCCTCGGAGCTCATGATCGCCAGCCTTTCCCGAGCTCTGCGCTAGACCGTGTGTGCCGCAGAGCCTCCTTTCATCCAGCCCTATCTCTACCTTAGGTGATATTCCCGTTACAGGTAGAATGTCATTTCTTAAAATAAACGTGTGGTAAGTTTTAAAACGTGAGTTAAGAAAAATAGTAGTCCAGGTGGTCCATGGGTGGGGCAGAAACCATGAGGCAGGCCCGAGGGGCTCTCACGCCAGGACAGGTGCCCACAGGCCTGGGGCCTGCGTCTTGATGGGTCCCCAGAGTGTAGGGAGCACTGGGGACCTGGCATTGGAAAGAATGGTTCTAGGATCCCTTGAGACCAACCCTGTCTTTTGACATTGACACTTGCTCCTCCATGCTTCTATTACTTAGGGGGTTTAATTTCTTTCGTTAGAAAAAAAAGACAAGGACAAAAAAGAAAAGAAGAAGAAAGTAAAAAAGGCCTTGACCAAAGACCCTGACACACCATTCCAGAAGAAAAAGAAGAAAAAGGTAGTGTGAGTTCTTGAGGGGTCTCCAGCCAGGGGAAGGACCCAAACCCAGTCCCCAGGGGAAATGTGATCAGCCCCATCCCATGTGTGTCAGGGTACAGGTGGGGAAGGCCAGACCTGGTCCCTGCCTCCTGTCCATTCTCAGGGCCCAGGGGTTGGCGGCTTGTGAATTGTGGTACACTGAAGATGGGCAGAAGGCAGGTGCCACCCTGAGGGGGAGGGACTTGGTCTCTGTGTAGAAGCCATGGGAGTGACCCCGTCTTTATCTGTGAGGTAGAAGGATGTTCTTGAGACGGGATGAGAGGAGAGCCTTGAGGTGGGGAGGGGGGGTATGTTCCCTGGGATGTGTGGATTCCAGCTGCTGGGGCATCCCCCCCACAGAAACACACCCCTCCGCTTTATGGGGTCCAAAGGCTGATCACCAGAAAAAGGGGGCCTCCGAAATTCACACGGTGCAGTTCTCACTGTGGCCAGCAGGGCCTCAGCTGTGTTCAGAAAAGCTGAGCATCTCTTGGCTTCAGTGTCCTGGACAAGTGGGACCCCCATCCTTGCCCTCGGGGATCCCTGTATGCCCAGTATCTGTTCTGGGGAACTGCGGGTCCTCAGGAGAGCACTATCACATCTGCTTCTGGTGGGAGGAGGGGGGACAGCATAGGGGGTGGAGCTGGTTCGGGTACCGGAGCCTCTCGTACTTCTCTCCTCACAGAAGAAGACAGCAGAGCAGACCGTCTGAGGGGCACATGGTGACAGGTATGCTTCCTGGCCCAGGGATCCCTGCTGACCTTCCCTCCTGGTGAGGGTGGGAGTGTAACTCTAGCATCTGGCCTGGTCGCAGGGCCTGGGCAGGGGGCAGGAGCCGGGCCTGGAGAAAGTGGTTCTATCCCTCAAGGTCAATGGGGCCAGTGAGGCGATGCCAGAAATCAGAGCTGCAGAATCAGAAGGGTCCAGAACAGTGATGGCAGTGACCAACACAGCACTCCCTGGGTGTGGGTACTGGGATAGTGCCTCTTTGTAGAGGAGGATGAGACTCGGGGTCAAGTACAGCTCAGTCTGTCCCCACCACTGTCCACTTCCTCTTCCTTGTGATCTTGTTACTTGAGGGCATTCCTCTTGAGGAAGATGGTTTCCTCAGGATTAGCCATTCTGACGGAGCTGTGCTTTCTGGGTGGTGGTGAAGGGGCTAATGGGACCCCGGCAGCCACCAGCCTCCTGGAAATGGTGGGGACACAGCCCGCCTGGCTGGCGGCAAAGATTAAGTGAAGTGAAGCACTAAAGCGCTCGGCGGTGTTTCTGGGACACAGTCTGTGCTGGAGTCCCCACTGTGGTCGTGCTTCTCCCCTGCATCAGAGACCCCAGGTTTGGGTTTTATTTTCTTCTCTTTGGAAAAAAAAGTTGGGAAATCTCACATCTGGATGTGTTTCCTTCACCCAGGGATTTTCCTAGCCAAGTGGTGACCAGCCCCATGCCTCGACCCTCTGCCCACCACGGGTTGGAACTGAATCTTTAACTTCCCTCCCTCCCCAGAAGAAGCCAGCCAGCCCCGTGTCCGCACTGGCTGAGTGCTGAGCCCTGCAGAGAGGCTGGTCCTGGGGGCGGCAGCCAAGCGTCCAGCTCCAGGGACTTATACTCGCTGACCCCGCGTCTGACTTCTGTCCTGACACAGAACGCTTCATAGAGATGTGTACAGTATATATATATTTTTTTAAGTGGCCTGCCCCTCCACCTTCAAACCCAACAGGCCCAGAGACCTCGGGACTTTCCACCTCTTGGCCCTGCAGACCTAGCAAGGCCCAGCCTGGATCTCCTTCCACGTCTCTGGTCTCTGGCTGATGCTGAGGCTTTGTCCTCTGTCAGTTTTCCCTGTTTTGTTTGTGGTTTTTTTGTAACAACTCAGAAAATTAAAGGCTGGAAGGAAAGGTGCGAGTGCTGGGACACATGTTTTGCAATTGACTTATTCTTGGGAGAGTCTGGCGGCCAGTGGGAGGTGAACAAGCCCCAGCTCAGGATTGGTCCTTGACTACACGCCGAGGCTCTGGGGCGCCGTGGTGAGTGGAGCTGACAGGTCGCCAGAGAATGAGACTCTGCGAAGTGGCCTCTCCGCTAAGGGGGACCTCGTGTGTCATCACGGTTGGTTGGTCAGGGGCAGGCAAATATCTGGAGGCAGGAAGTGGAAGGGGGCAGTGGGGGGTGACTCTCTGAGCCACCTTTTGAATTTCTAGTGTGAGCTAGAGGCAGGTCCCCTACCAGGTCCCCCTACCAGGTAGCTGGTAAAGAATAGGGACCATGGGCAGAGTGGGAGCAGGAAAACCAGTTAGGATTGAGTCGCCCTCATGTCTGGGTAATGAAGGCTCTAGAATGACGAAGGCAAGACATGTATGAACTCCAGAGATACGTGAGGGTGATGTATCTCCAGGATGAGGTGGGGCCCCAGAGGACATGGCGCTTCCTCTCCAGGGTTGTGAGCCTTGTGTAGTGGGAGCAGGAGGCCCTGCAGGTAAGGAGAGTGCTGGGCTGAGGGTCTTGGAGCCCTGGGTTGGCATCGGGCTGCACTCTTCACTTGGGGCCATGTCCCGTATTACCTTCTCTACCCTGGTAAGTGTGTTGATCTAGAACAGGGGTCTGGTTCACGTAGGGTGTGAGCCCTTGCTTCCTGGCAGTCCCGACACCGGGGCCTGTGTCACTGCAGTCCGTCCTTACTCACGCTGTCCGTAGTGGAGAAATGAAAACGGGGAGCTGGGGAAGATGGAAGCTGGACCAATAAGAACTTGTACTTAAACAACTCTGGGCAAGAGCCCATTCTTTTTGTCAGCAGAGTGTGCCTGTGTTACGTGGAAACCAAGTGTCTGTGTCCAAAGAGTGCATTCCCACAGCCCGGCTGGGGCCCCTGGGCACCTGAGGTTGGGCTCCCTAAGCAGTGCCCTCCCACCCAGACCGCTAGATTCAAGATCTTGGTTACCTCCTTGGGGTCCATGAGCCAGATCCCAACAACAGTCAGGAGTCAGAAGTGTTCTACTTACTACCTTTATTCTCACAGCTGCGGCCCTGCGGGCCGGTGACAAGCTTGGCTGCTTGAAGGAAGGGGCGGGCAGGGTGTGGGGTTTGTGAGGGCTGGTTCTGGGTGGGTGCTGCCTGCGAGGGGAAGGGTGGCTCCTCCCCTCAGCTAGATAGGCTGGAAAGGCAAGGCCAAAAGGGCAGGAACAGCTAACACGTTGGCTGTGGGGGAGCTCTGTCCCCTCCCTGTGCACCTTCTGTGTCGATCTTGGGGCTTCACAGAGGTTGAGATGGGGGTCAGCCTAGCTCCTGGTCTACCTCCTTGGGCCGTGCATTCCTGCCAACGGATGGGGGACTGGGCCACAGGGCCCTCCTGCATCGTTAAATCTATGTTTTCTGATGTGACTTGTATCTAAGGACGATGGAGAGCCAGGTGCCAGGGTGTCTTGGAAGGCAGCGCAGAGTGGGAGATGGTTGGGGGGGAGCAGCATGTGAGGGAAGAAGAGGAGCTAGGGTTGGGGGAGAGGCTGCGTGCTGGCATCTGCTCTTCTCACACACCCACTACGGAGAAGAGAAGCAGCAGGTTAGGGCTGGGCTCCCCTGTTGCCCCTGCCCCTTCCCCGCACCCTGGGATCTCAGAGCAGATCTTGAGGCGTCTCCACCCCACAGCCCCCAACGGTGGCCCTCAGGTGTGAAACGGATGTCCCAGGGAGGTTGGAGGACGGCCCAGGGTCATGCTGCGCCAGCCCTCCGTCTGTGAGGGATTCGGCCCCTCGAGGGAAAGGTGCTGGGGCCCGGGTGACCCCTGCAGGAGCCCTTACCTTGGGCCAGGTCCTGCTTGGTCATGCCCAGCCCGGATGGCAGGTCTTCCATGTCCAGGGGTTCTGTGAGGGAGCAGCAAGGCTAAGTGTCACTTGGCAGTCCAGCCTCCACCCCCTTCCCAGCCTGGCCACCGGCCTCATGCCTGGTGGGGGCAGGACTCTTGCTGGATGGCAGCAACAGGGTGTGCTCAGGGCAGGCCAAGGGAGGGAGCGATGACCTGAGCTGGGCCTGTAGGACCCCTGGATGCACCGTGGGCGGTGCCTGGCAGAGGAAGGACGGAAGGACAGGTGAGTGAGGAGGTGAGTGGATGTAAGGAGAGAAAGGACCGATGGGCAAACAGACGAGGAGTGCACGGGCAGGTGGATGAAGTGCGTGGATAAAGGAGCAGCTGAAGGGCTGTGCCAGGGGCCCTTCTCGCCCTCAGCCTTCTCGGCCCTTCTGCTCCTTGAGTGCTCCCTGGCCGAGTGGGCACTGCTTACCCCTGCATTTATGGTGCCCACGGCTCCTGGTGTGGGGGACCTCGGTGCCGTTGGGGAAGACGCACCAGCAGTAGCCGGTGCTCCCAAAGCACTGGAGCGGCTTATAGTTGCCGTTCTCGTCGCACTGGGGCCTGAACGTGCCAGGGTGGACGGCGGGGATGCGGCTGACCTCCTCCTGGCACTGGGTCAGTACTGAAGCGACAGGCATGGTGAAGACAGTGAGTGAGCAGACCCTGGGCTGGAATCGCAGCAGAACCAGAGGTCCGCAAACCTGTGTGATGGGCCTAATGCCTTCCGCCCAGGTGGCTGTGCTTACTCTACCCCTGGCACAGATGGGGAAACTGAAGCCTGGCCCAACAAGGTGTGAGGTTGAAGAGGACATGAATGGCTATGTGGCTCACATCCCAGAACTCGATGGTCTCTTCTGACACTCAATGCCTATTAAAGTTTGGAATTGCACCTGTGATTCTTATTTCTGGGGAAAGCAGTGGGCATCTTGGGAAGTCTGAGCCTGTTACTGGAGTTATCCAAGTACAAATGGGGGCTTGAGCATGTTGTAGAGGGATCTGGGCATCAACTGGGAGTTGGTCACAGTGGCATCGAAGGTGCCTTCCATGAATCTAGTTTTAGAAAATCAGAGGCCTCTGGTGGGCTGGGCCATTAATCTTCCACTTCCCAAACTGAAGGCCGGAGGGAAGACACTTGCCTAAAGTTGTGTGGCAAATTAGCGCTAGGGTGAAGACATGGCCCTCTTTCATGCTTTAGGGCTGAAAATCCTAGCCTACGTTGTTCCCAGAAAGCAAAATCCCAAGGTCCTCTTGTCTGGCTAGGTGAGCTTGGGGAGGTCCCTCTGCAGGTGGGGTCATGAGCCCTGCCCAGCCCCCTGACAGGCGCCTGTGTGGGGTCAAGTGGAGGTCGCTGTGTGATGAGTGGATGGGATGTGTCGGGTCGTTTTGCTCTAGGCCCCCGTGTGCAGCGTCATCCTCCACAAGGGAGGTCAGCAGGGAGCGTGAGAAGGAGCAGTCAAGCCCAGAAGGAACAGGCAGGAGAGACAGGAGGGAGAGTTGAGAGAGACTGGGAGAATGCCACGGCTTAGATCTGGGGGTGCTCGAGGTCCCAGCCTCTGCAGCTGCCAGAGACCCCTGAGGGAGCTTCAGAAGCCCTGGCATCCTAAGGACCCCCCGCCCCCCATACCTTTTAGTGGAACCTCGGGCTTATTCTCTAGGGAGTTCTTGCTCATTTCAAACAGGAGCCAATGATACATCCAGCTCTCGAAGACCTAACGGAACAGAGGCAGGGGGTCAGGCTCCACAGCCCCCTCTAGCCCTGCCCGACTTTGCCCCTGGGGACAGACATGGAGGGTCCAAGAGGGACCCAATACCCTGGAGTCCAGCTGCAGCCGGGTTCCCTCTTAGAGACCCGTAGCGTTTAGCGCAGGTGGTTCCTCAAGCCCGAGCCCTCTGCGTGGCTGTGGCTCTGTTGGTGCCACTGGCCTCCTGAGGATGGCCTCCCCGCCCCAGCGCATGGGAGGCCGCTGACCTTCCAATCCAGGGGGCCCATGGTGTTCTTAAGGTGTTTCAGGTTCTCCGGGAAGTTCCCCTTCAGCTTCGGGTACACCTTCAGGGGGTCGGCCTCCTGTGGGGTAGCAAGACAGGAAGGAAGGTCTAAAAAGAGCTCTCTGGCAGGCAAGGTGCCATGTGCCACCCGCATTCCCTTGGACCTCTGCCATAATGGAGCCAAGGATGGGGGAGGCAAGGCAGCAAGGGCCTTCCAGATGCACGGCTATATGATCCCAGGGCTGGAGTTCAGGGACCCAGGTGCCATGCCCAGTTCTACCCATAATGCCCAGTCTTCTACTCCCATTCATCCTCTAGGTCGCCTTTCCTCAACACCCCCATCTCTCCCCCTACTCATTTGGGTCCTCTGCTGCTTTCTTCTGCATGTCTCTTATCACCTGGTCACTCGTCTGTCTCCCGTGTTCGCCTGGGACCCCCATGGAGTTGGAAGCAGAGTCTGATTGCTTCCCAGTGTGAGCCCAGAGCCTTGCACAGTGCCTGGTGCAGAGCAGACATGCAGCAGAAACTTGGGAAGGAAAAACTGGCATCTTAAGCAAGTCACTTCTGGGCTGTGGTCCTGATTCTCCATCTCAAACACAAAAAAGTGGATGGCTAGACTACAGTGACATTTAAGGGCCACACTGGCATTCTTCTGTTAATCTGGTGAGTCCGGGATGGTGCAGGCCATGGATTGCGGTGTCACTGGAACCGTGGGTGGGCAGGCAGGGCTGCCCATGGGGTCCCACTCACCAGAAGCATGTGCATCACGTGGTCCTGTGTCATGTTGCCATACTTGGTGGCATTCTGCAGGGGCTGTGGAACGAAAAAGAAGGGGTTACCAGTACTGACCCACAGAGGAGGGGCCCTGGAACAGAGTCAGAAGCTCCAGGTCTGGGTCTGGGTAAGAGGCCGGAGTTCCAGGTATTCAACAGGAACGGGCCTTTCTCTGCCAACTCGGAGGATGAGCCCCAGCGCGAGAGCTCAAACAAGACACCAGACAGCGTCAACGCCCGGAGCGCTCAGATGTGTGTAAACTTTCCCACCCAGGGCTTTGTGGGCAGCAGATCGCTTCATGACAAACATCACCCATTTATGGCCAAAGGGAGGTGGCTATGAGATGCTCTGGGAAACGAGAAGCATTTTGTAAACATCCCAGGGATGGCCCCAGAAGGCTGTTCCCTACCCCTGGCTCAGCTGTCCTCCCCATCCCTCAGCACCTGCCCTCCCCAGGCTAGCTGACCCCTCCCTGTTCCACTGCCTTGGGGTTGTTCTTACCTCCTGGAGCAGGCCTGCCATGGGCAGTGCCTGCATCAGCATGGGGGTGGCGACCCTCATCTTGCTCAAAGGCTTGGAAGCTGTGGGAACAGGAGGCACGGTATGGGTGTGGCCCCAGTGCCCAGGAAAGAGACTACTCAGGTTGGGGACCAAGATCTCCAAACCAGTGAGAAGGGGCTGGAATCCCAGACAGGAGGGAGAAAAGAGTGGGCCCAGCTAGGTGCAGGCACGGGGTCTTTTTTTTTTTTTTTTTTTTTTTTTTTTTTTTCAGGCACGGGGTCTTGAGGGAAGGTTGGTGGGGTGGGGGAGGTCAGGATAGAGGTGGGGCACGCACATTTGGGAAGCTTCATGCGCATGTTCTCCAGCTGCAGGTTCTGCGAGGTGATGGTCAGCTTGTTCAGCCTGCCCTGCTGCTGGTACAGGAAGTAGGCGGTGGTGGCCTGGCCAGCCAGGAGCAGAGCCACCAGGACAGAAAAGCCTGTGTACAGAGCTCCCCGGCTGCACTTTCTGTTGGGGGGAAGGAGGTAGGTCAGAGCAGGGCCCACAGAGGAGGCTGGCCCAAGAACTGACTGAGAGCCAGGAAATGCCCCGCCCCCATCTCCATCAGCTCTTCCCACCCTCAGCTGTCCATAATACACACACACACACACACACACACACACACGCCTACGGACACGCAGCTTGAAGACATCCCCCAGCCCCACAATTCCAACCACGGCTGCTCCTTCAGTCCTGCTGAGCAGAAATCTTAGCACTGCCCCTGGACCTAGGATGAGTGGGGAAGAGCCGGGGACAAGTGGCTTGCCCTTTCCTGGCCTCGGTCCCACCTGCGCAACAAGGGCTTGACATGGAGGGTCTCCCTCAGTTCTTACTGCCAGGGGATCTCCTGAGGATCAGAACTGCCTTCAAGGGGAAGAGGGTTTTCACCCCCCTAACTACCCAGCCTCTGCAGTGAAATCAGAGGAAAGGGGAGAAGTGGGCCCTGGACAGCAGAGCATGTGGCCCACCTGAAAACGAGAAGTGAGGCCTTGACATTTTAGGAGCAGGCTGGGGGCAGTGGATGATGTCAGACAGGAGCACAGTCAAATCACCCCCTCTGGGAACATGCCCTCTGCCCCACACTCTCCATGTCTTTGAGCAAGTCTCTGCCATTCTCTGGGCTTGCCATGTGGGTGCCTCTCACCTCTACAATCTAGTATTTGGTGGTTTTCTTCTTTGAGGTAAGATCTGACTGTGACCACCCATGTATTTCAGATGGTACTATCTACCCAGGGTGGATTTCAGGAGCTGCCTGAGCCTGTGTGGCTGGAAGATTGTCTCACATTCTCTAAATGAGTTGGCTACACAGGGAGGGGTGGCCAGCCCTCAGATAGGTCTTGGAGTTGTCGGCCTTGGATATGGTTTTGGGGGCACAGGAACATGTCACAGCTTAAGGAATATAAAGATTTGGTACCAGGACCCTGAGAGTTCCTGGCCTGTTTCCTCCCACCTCACTGGGGTGGGGCTACCAGAACCCCACTAGAAACTGTCAGCATAAGATTGCTCCCTGCTTACTCCAGGAACCAACCAGGATGGTTTAGGAAACTCCAGCAGACCCTTCTGCCTAGTAACTCATGACATCACACACATAGTTCATTCTCATTGGCGCTCTGCTTGCCCATCATCTGCATGTTCTGGGCCAAGTTCCAGCCCAAAAGATTGTTGTTCTCTTAGGAGAAAGCAAAAACCCCATGTGGGAGAAAGGAGGAGACCAGATAGCAGGGGAAAACAAGTACTACCTCTTGGTCTTCCCCAGCAACAGGGTGGCCTGGTTTCTGTGAACATCCGCCCAAGCCTGGGTCTTGCGTGGGTCAAGCTCTCCAGCTCACTACATGCTCACCCCTTCCGCAACCCCACACCCAATCTAGTCCCAGTTCTGCCTTCCACTGTACCTTCTCTGAACCTGTTTCTCATAACACTCATATTGCAGATGAGACCGTGGAGTGGAATGTTGGCTCTGCCACCCACTTAGTTCAGGGAGCAGGGGCAAGTCAACCCCTCTGAGTAACCTGAGGTAGGAACAGCTACTTAAAGGGTTGTTACATAAAATAAGATCATGGGAGTAGGGGCGCCTGGGTGGCTCAGCTGTTTGAGGCTCTGCCTTCGGCTCAAGTCACAATCCCGAGGTCCTGGGATTGAGTCCCGTGTTGTCATCAGGCTCCCTGAGCCTGCTCTCCCTCTCCTGTGTGCTCTCTCTCTCAAATAAAAAGTCTCAAAAAAAAAAACCACCCACAAAAAAACAAAAAACAAACCATCAGAGTAAAGCTAAAGCTCTCAGCTCCCTAGGGACAGTTAGCACTGAGTACTATTCTCAGGAGAGTTAATAGTTAATTTTAGCATGTGGTTTCCTTCCTCTTTTGCCTCTTGAATGCCTGTCCCCTAATTCTGGATGACAGCCAACTCTTGCCACCTTTCTCTTCATTTCCTCCTTTCCATTGCCTCCTTCTTGAATGAAAAAAAAAATAATAATAATAATTGGCTGAAGTCAGGAGCCAACCAGAAGTAGCAGGAACCATGATACAAATGTTGGGAGGCAGAAGTGTTCACAGAGGGGTCTGAGGACCAGGCTAAAGCTGGAACAGACTGAGCACACGGGCCCAGAGCCAGTTTTTGAAGCAGCCCCTGGACTAAAAGGAGAGCCAGACAAAAGGAGAGCCAGATTTGAGAAGGGGGCACCCTCTCTGTACTCTAAGCTCGTGCTAGGTCTGCGATTCACTGGGTGGCCCTCCTGGCCCTCTCTGCAAATCCTGCCTCTAGACAGGGGCCAGATGGTAGAGCAGGCTCACACTTCAAAATCACGCTAGTCTTGGATTCAAATTCTGACTCCAATACTCACTAGCTGTCATAACTTCGGTAAGCTGCTAACAAAGCCTCAATTTTCTCTTATGTAAAAATACAGATACTAAAAGTGCCGGACTTGTAAGAGTTAGGGTTAGATTTCGCACACAATTAATCATGGGAATTACTAACCCTGGCTGAGCACCGGTAACAGGTCGTCGGTGAAAAAGAACTGTTATCATGACTAGCATCACCACTGTTTTTATTATTACCGAGACCCAAAGAGAAGTAGCAATTTGTCCAAATCACACACGGCAACAGCAGAACTCGGCCCAGAATCTAGCCCTCACAGGACAGTCAGTCCTCCTAGCCCTGGGATTCCTTGGGATTTTCACAGGTACGCTCTATGGTCTATTATCTGGTCACACCTGTCCCCAGAATGCAGTTCCTCATGACATCCCTGAGTGTCTCTCCCAAAGCCCTTTCTGCCCAGCAACAGCTGACATCAGAGCTCTGAGTCCCTATACTTTGCAAATTACCTTTTTTTAATTTTTTTTTCAGATTTTTAAGTCATCTCTATGTCTAACATGGGGCTCAAATTCACAACCCTGAGATTAAGAGTCTCATGCTCTCCTAACTAAGCTAGCCAATTGCCCCAGTTTGCAAATTACTTTTTGAAGATTGGGGAGAGTGGGGGCATGGGGTAGCTGCATTCTAATGCTGTTTCTTTCTCCCCCCCCCCCCGCAGGGAAACACCTGGATGAGACAATGCTGGGGTTGGGAAAGGAATCCTGGGGTCTTCTGGACGGCTGCACTGGCCCCTTGCTGCAAGGGAGAGGGACACAGGCAGGGCCTGACCCACACCAACCCTCAGTCCCTCCTGTAATGGCGGACATGTCCACCTACTCCACAACCACCTGCGACTACACTTCCCTGATGCCAACACAGACAGCTACCTATCCATGGTGATTAGGGAGAAACTTCACTGTGACGAGCAGCTTCTGCCACCCTCTTTGAGAAATTCTGGATCCATAATATTTTCCAAATCTAGTCCATAGTTTCTTTCTTTCTCTCTTTCTTTCTTTCTTTCTTTCTTTCTTTCTTTCTTTCTTTCTTTCTTTCTTTTTTTTTTTTTTAAGATTTTATTTATTTATTTGACAGAGAGAGAGAGATCACAAGTAGGCAGAGAGCCCGAGCCCCATGTGGGTCTCAATCCCAGGACCCCAAGATCATGACCTGAGCCGAAGGTAGAGGCTTTAACCCACTGAGCCACCCAGGTGCCCTAGTCCATGGTTTCTAACCTAGAATTTGCAGCCCAGCTTCAGGGCGTCTGTGAAGCCCCTGATACTGTGTGAAAGTCTAGAGGGAGAATTTGGGACTCTCTTGGGATTTTGAGAACAGAAGTGTGTCACGCAAAGAAATTTAAAACCCCTGCCCTGAAAAAGCTCCCTCATTTTACAAGAGGGAGGACAGATGCCCGGAGCAGGCTAGAGACTTGCTGAAAACCACCCAGAGTCAGAGCCTGAATCCATCCCCCGCCGTGACTCCCTGTCCAGTGCTCCTACCGCAGCACCCGGGCCCATCTATGTGGTCCAGGATTTGTGTGCTCTCTCCTTCAGCTCACACATACCTCTCTGGGACGCCGGGGCGCTGGCCCAGCATGGGCAGCTGCTCATGGTTGGAGATGAGGTCGCGCTGGTCTTCCATGGCTCTGGTCTCTGGACTTCCCCACACTTCCTGCTGCTGCTGCTGCTGCTGCTGCTGCTGTTGCTGCTGCTCCTGCTGCCTGGATGTCTGGGACCCTTCACTCGACTCACCTCTTGAAGTTGGAGCTGAGGAAGAATCTGATTTGTCCACTAGAGGCTACTCCGCCCACCTGGTAAAAGTGGAAGTGAAAACCACAGAGCTGGAAATACCCCCCACTTGGGCAAAGCTGCCTTTATCAGGGCAGGATGGGAAGGCGGGGGCTCCCCAAACAGGTAGAAAGGCCAGCAGACTTCCATTGGCTGCTCAGGGCCCTCATCACTTGTTTCTGGGCAGACCTTTGGATTCACAAGGCACTTTGGATATTGCGAGAAACAGGCAAACATTCACTGCCTAGATGGGAAATTACTTTGAAACAGAAAATTCCTTTGTCTCCCCTACTCCCCCACTGATGAGTGGGTGCAGAAGGTGGGGGTGGGTGGGGATGATGGGCTCAATGTTCCCCATGCTCCCTTCTAACTTGAGCATTTTATGAACCTGAGTCCCCAGTTCTAAGGCTCTGGTGCTGACATTTGCTGCCACTTACTAAGCCTTCCTTTGTGCCAGGCACTGTGCTACTTGTTTTACATGCTTTATTTCATTGAATCTCTACAGCGATCTTTTGAAGCCTACCATATTTTATTTATAGGTAGAGACACTGCAGCTTTGAGAGGCTAATGTGCTTGCTCAGGATCATGCATCCAAGAAGTGGGGAATCAATGGTTTTAACCACTCTGCTCTTGGGCATGCTGAAGTCCAAACCATGTGGTTCAAATTCAGGACAGTGGGGGCCTTTGCCAAGGGTCTGGGAAGGGTACCCACGGGAGATTTAACTATGTTGGCAAGGCTTTATTTCTTACTACCTTGCGGCTTACCTACCATATTTGTTTTATTAATCTTTATGTCTTTTGTGTATTTCAAAATTTACATTAATTTTTAAAGCAATTTCTAGTAATTTTTAAATTTAAAACTTTGTGGTCTGGGCACCTGGGTGGCTCAGTTGGTTGGGCATCTGCCTTCAGCTTGGGTGGTGATCCTGGGGTCCTGGGATTGAGTCCCACATTGGGCTCCCTGCTCCAAGGGGAGTCTGCTTCTCCCTCTGCCTCTGCCTCTCTCTTTCTGTCTCTCATGAATGAGTAAATAAAATCTTTTTAAAAATAATAAAAAAAATTAAAACTTCATGGTTTGAAGATTCAGTGAGTCTTAGATTTCAAGAATCAAGGGAGGGAGATAGTATACATATTTCAAGAGGAGGGGAAAAAAGCAGACATGGCCTTCTATGCATTAGACCTGAGTTCAAATCCCAAGTCAGAAAGACTCTAGCCCCATGACCTGAGCCAGCCCCTTGACCTGTCTGAATTGGTTTTCTTCTTTTGAAAGGAAGGACAATAATACTAAACTTGCAGAGATGTAACATTAAATAAGCATTTAACACAGAGCCTAGGACCACAGGAGATGCTCAAGAAATGAAACTGTTACTCAAATATTTACCAGATATTTTCTGGATAATCAAGACAAATGAAATCATGTATCCATACAAACTTGAGCACAAATGTTCACAATAGCCCCAAACTGGAAACAACCCAAATGCCCATCAACCATTGACTAAATTGTAGTTCATCCATACAATGGAATATAACTCAGCAATAAAAAGGAATGAATGACTGATACTCACCCCACCTGGATGAATCTCAAAATTAGGCTACATGAAAGAAGCCAGAACAAGAGTATATAGTGTAGATTTTATTTGGATAAAATTCTAGGAAATGCAAATTAATTCACAGTGATAGAAAAGAGAAGAGGATGGGGGTGGGGAGGTGCAGGAAGGGACAAAAAGGAGGGATGACAAAGAGGCACAAAGAAACTGTGGGGGCATTATCTTGATTGTAGAGCTATTTTCATGATGTATGCATATGTCAAAGCTTGCTGAATTGTGCACTTTAAATATGTAAAATTTATTATGTGTCAATTATAACTCAAGAAAGCTATTTTTAGGGGTGCCTCAGTTGGTTAAGCGACTGCCTTCGGCTCAGGTCATGATCCTGGAGACCCAGGATCGAGTCCCACATCGGGCTCCCTGCTCGGTGGGAAGCCTGCTTCTCCCTCTCGCTCCCCCTGCTTGTATTCCCGCTCTGGCTGTGTTTCTCTGTCAAATAAATAAAATCTTAAAAAAAAAAAAAGAAGAAGAAGCTATTTTTATGTTTTAATTTTTTTATTTTTTAAAGATTTTTGTTGATTTATTTATTTGTCAGAGACAGAGAGATCAAGACAGTGAGCACAAGCAGGGAGAACAGCAGGCAGAGGCAGAAGCAGGCACCCTGCTGAGCAAGGAACCCAATGTAGGACTTGATTCCAGGACACTGGATTGACCTGAGTCATAGAAAGATGCTTAACCAACTGAGCCACCCAGGCATCCCAACAAAGCTATTTTTAAAATAAGACTTTTGAAAAACGTTTCTTAAAAGATAAGTGACAAAGATAGTGTGCATACTTCAAGGTCACTATTAAGAAAGTGAAAAGTCAGCCCATAAAATAGGAGAAAATACTTACAAATTACATATCTGAAAAGAACCTAATGTCCAGAATATATAAAGATATTAAAACTCAATAGTTACAAGACAACCTGATTCCAAATGGGCAAAGGATTTGGTAAATTTTTCTCCAAAGATGTGCAAATGGCCAATAAGCACATGAAGGAGCCCCTGGAGTGGCTCAGTTATTAAGCATCTGCCTTCCTGGGGCGCCTGGGTCCCTGCTTGGCTGGAAGCCTGCTTCTCCCTCTCTCACTTTCCCTGCTTGTGTTCCCTCTCTCATTGTTTCTCTCTGTCAAATAAATAAAATCTTAAGAAAAAAATAAGCACATGGAAAGGTGCTCCCCATCACTAGTCATTAGGGAAAAGCAAATCGAAGCTACAGTGAGGTACCACTTCACACCACTATGATGGCTAGCATCAAAAAGAGAGACAGGTGTTGCCAAGATGTGGGAAAAGTGGAACTGTCATTACTGCTGGTGGGAATGTAAAATGGTACAGCTGGAGCGCCTGGCTGGCTCAGTCGGTAGAGCGTGTGACTCTTGATCTCAGGGTCGCGAATTCAACCATCACGCTGGGGATAGAGTTTACTTAAAAAAATAAAATGGTACAGCGACTTTGAAAAACAATTTGGTAATTCTTCAAAAAATTAAACACACAGTTATCTTGTGATCCAGTAATTCTGTTCCTAGATATCTACACAAGAGAAATGAAAACATACCCCGCATTAAAAAACCTGTATACAAATATTCACAGCACCATTATTCCTAGTAGCCCAAAAGTGAAAACAACCCAAAGAGCCATCAACTGATGAGTGAGTGAATTAAATGTGACATATCCATACAATAGAATATTATTTAGCCATAAAGAGGAGTTAAATCTCAACAGAACTATTATTTTTTATTTATTTTTTTAAAGATTTTATTTATTTATTTATTTATTTGACAGAGAGAGAGATCACAAGTAAGCAGAGAGGCAGGCAGAGAGAGCAGGCTCCTGCTGAGCAGAGAGCCCTATGCGGGCCTCGATCCCATAGATGGAGATCATGAGATCATGACTTGAACCGAAGGCAGAGGCTTTAACCCACTGAGCCACCCAGGAGACCAAACTATTGTTTTTTAAAAAACAATGAAGTACTGATTCATGCCACAAAATGTTTGAATTTGGAAAACATTATGTTACATGAAATAAGCCAGACATAAAAGGCTACATATTGTATGATTCTGTTTCTGCAAAATGTCTAGAAGAGGCAAATCCATAGAGACAGAAAGTAGATGAGTGGCTGCCAGGAGCTGGGGGTGGGGAGGGGGCAGGAGAGGGGGTATAGAGAAGGCTTGTTAACAGGTACAGGGTTTCCTTTTGGGGTGATGAAAATATTCTGGAATTAGATAGTGTTGATGGTTACACAACTTTGTGGATGTATGGAAAACCACTGAGTTGTACAATTTTAAAAGTTTGAATATTGTGGTATGTGAATTATAGCTCAATTTAAAAAAAGATTTCTTGGTAAAGATGGTTAGAACACACATATAGCTTTGCTTCTTCTCTCAAACGATTTTTTTTTTTTATGTAAACTATAAGGACAAAGAGGACAGAAGAGAAAACAGCAGTAGAATTTTGGAATCTGGAGAGCATATAGACTAGCAGTAGATCCCGTAGCAGACCCCAGAAAGCTAAATCCTAAATCTGCAATTAGAAAAGCCGAGAAGCTACCTATTTACATGGCAGAACAGGCTCAGGAATCGGGTTTTAGGCAACTGGGTGGGAGTAAATGTGGAGCTAAGAAGAAGAGGATTGGTTGAAGGTCTGTTTATGAAACAGTTGGATACCCCACTTCCTCTCCCTCTCCAAGTACCCCTCCCTCTCTGAGAGAAGACTGGAAGTTTATTCCTAAGTACAGTAAAGGGCATGGGCTGGTACTAAAACTGAGACTCCCGACCTCCTCCCCCTCCCAGTTCCCAGAATGCTAGAAAGCAGGGCCTCTCCCTCAGATAATACATGGAAAGATCCTTCTTTGGGGAACATAACACCAGGAGGAATGATCTAAATATTCTAACATTGGGGGTACCCAAATGAACAAATAATGCTACAGGGAAGCCCTCAGAGGATAAACCCTACTCATGGATCACAGCTGCCATTTGGTTTTTTAGACAATCAAGGATCATGGAACATCTGAAGAAAGCCTCCAACATATAAAAGAGAATGAACTAAACAAATAGCCAAACCCCTAAAAACACCATAGAGGAAAACAAATGGGCATGAATAGCCTCGGGGATATAAAAGATGATCCTGTACCCATGAAACAAGAATAGGATGCTATAAAGATATAGATGGTGTTAGAAGAAAAATACAGGGGCGCCTGGGTGCCTCAGTTGGTTGAGCGACTGCCTTCGGCTCAGGTCATGATGCCGGAGACCCAGGAGCGAGTCCCACATTGGGCTCCCTGCTCGGCGGGAAGCCTGCTTCTCCCTCTCTCACTCCCCCTGCTTGTGTTCCCTCTCTGGCTGTGTTTCTCTCTGTCAAATAAATAAAATCTTTAAAAAAAAAAAAAAAAAAAAAAAAAAAAAAGAAGAAAAATACAGCTATTGAAGATTAAAGGTACAAGGGCAGACGCTAAAATCGGTAGATGGAAGATAAAGTATTTTTTAATGTCTCAGGAAGATAAATTTCCCACAAGGAGAAAGAAAAATCAGAAAGAGAATTAAAACCAATCTAGAAGAACCAGCTTCTAGTTTTGTTGATTTGTTCTACTATTCTTTGGGTTTCTATTTCATTGATTTCTGCACTGATCTTTATTTCTCTTCTCCTGCTGGGTTTAGGCTTTCCTTGCTGTTCTTTCTCTAGCTCATTTAGGTGTAGGGTTAGGTTGTGTACTTGAGACCTTTCTTGTTTCTTGAGAAAGGCTTGTATTGCTCCAGACTTTCCTTTCAGGACTGCCTTTGCTGTGTCCCAAAAGATTTTGAACAGCTGTGTTTTCATTTTCATTTGTTTCCATGAATTTTTTTAATTCTTCTTTAATTTCCTGGTTGACCCATTCATTCTTCAGTAGGATGCTCTTTAGCCTCCATGTATTTGACTTCTTTCCAGCTTTCCCCTTATGGTTGAGTTCTAGTTTCAAAGCATGGTGGTCTGAAAATATGCAGGGAATGATCCCAGTCTTTGGGTACTGGTTGAGACCTTATTTGTGACCCAGGAAGTGATCTATTCTGGAGAATGTTCCATGTGCACTAGAAAAGAATGTGTATTCTGTCTCTGTTCTAAATATATTTGTGATGTCCATCTGGTCCAGTGTGTCATTTAAAGCCTTTATTTCCTTGTTGATCTTTTGCTGAGATGATTTGTCCCTTTCAGTGAGGAGGGTGTTAAAGTCCCCTACTATTATTGAGAGGCAAGGTGGGGGTGTCGTGGGTGGTAGGGAGGGAAAAAATGAAACAAGATGGGACCAGGGAGGGAGACAAGCCATAAGAGACTCTTAATCTCAGGAAACAAACTGAGGGTTGCTGGGGGTTGGTGTGGGGAGGGATAGGATGGCTGGGTTATGGACTTTGGGGAGGGTATGTGCTATGGTGAGTGCTGTGAATTGTATAAGACGATGATTCGCAGACCTGTACCCCTGAAGCAAATAATATATTATGTTAATAAAAAATAAAATAATAAATAGATACATACATACATACATACCAATCTGGGAAGCCCAACAGCCAAATATCAGAGTTTACAAAATAGAAAACAGAGAAAATCAGGAGAAAGAAATCATCAGTGAAATAACTCAGTACCATTTCCAGAATTCAAGGACATATTTTTCCAAACTGAAAGGGCCCAGTGAGTACCAAGGAAAAGGCATAAAAGAATTTCAAACCAAGGGATATCCTGGTCAAGGTTTCAGAAAAATAAAGACAAAGATTCCACAAATTCCAAATTTCTGAAACGGAAAAAAAAAGTGTGTGTGTGTGTGTGTGTGTGTGTGTGTGTGTGTACACATACATACATACATACATAAAAAAAACCCCAGGAATCACAGTGACTTTGGACTTCTTAGCAGCAACCCTGGAAACCAGAAGATAATGGAGCAATGCTCTCAACAGTCTATGGGAAATGATTTCTACCCTAGAATTTTTACTAAGCCAAATTATCAAATATGTGAGGGTGTTGTTAAGATATTCTCAGACAATCAGTATTTCAAAAATGTTCCTTTCTCAGAAAGCTTCAGGAAGTTATGTTCTACCAAATTGAAGTTCACTAAAAATAAGAGAAGACCTGGGACAGAGGAAACTGAAATTCAGTTCATGAGACGGAATGGGGATCCCCAGGAGGGTGGCACACAGAAACTCTGGGAGTAAAACAAAACCTCTACATTGGATCAGGCCCCAAAGCTCTGAAAGTCATCTCCTCAACAAGACAAACTTGATAGAGATCTGATATGCCTGGATGTACTGAGAGGTAATTTAGATCATTTTTGGAAAGAGTAAGATTTTATTATGATAATTTCATAGAAAATTAAGTAAATGAAGGAACCAATACTCATGCACTCATGGTGGGAATGTGAACTGGTACAGCCACTCTGGAAAACTTACGGAGGAGCCTCAAAAAGTTGAAAATAGAACTAACCTATAATTCAGCAGTTACACTACGAGGTATTTACCTAAAAAATGCAAAAACACTGATTCAAAGGGACATGCATTCCTATGTTTATTGTACCATTATTTTTTTTAAAGATTTTATTTATTTGTTTGACATAGAGAGAGATCACAAGTAGGCAGAGAGGCAGGCAGAGAGGAGAAAGCAGGCTCCCTGCCAAGCAGAGAGCCCCATGCGGGCCTCGATCCCAGGACCCTGAGATCATGACCCAAGCCAAAGGCAGAGGCTTTAACCCACTGAGTCACCCAGGTGCCCTATTGCACCATTATTTACAATAGCCAAACTATAGAAGCAACCCAAGTGTCCATCAAAAGATGATGGATAAGAAGACGGAATGGAACAATGGAATATTATTCAGTCATAAAAAAACTGAAGTCTTGCCATTTACAACAACACAAATGGAGCTAGAGAGTATAATACTAAGCAAATAAGTCAGTCAGAGAAAAACAAATATATTTCACTCTTATGTAGAATTTAAGAAACAAATGAAAATGAGCAAAGGAAAAGGAAAAAGAGAGAGAGAGAGAGAAACCAAGAAACAGACTCTTAACTATAGAGAAAAAACTGATGGTTGTCAGAGGGGAGGTATGTGGGGGATGGGTGAAAAAGGCAAGGGGGTTAAAGAGTACCCCTATCATCATGAGCCCTGGGTAATGTACAGAATGGTTGAATCACTATATCATATGAATATAGCAGATTAAATATAATGGAACTAATATAACACTGTATGTTAACTATACTGGAATTAAAATAGAAAAATGAATTAAAAAAAGAAAAGAAAATGAGAAATCAAGACAACTATTAAGTCTTGGGAAAACAAGAGTTATACAGGAAATGTACAGTAATCCTAGTATACTGTGTAGCTCAAATTGAATGGCATACACACTGTCATAACACAGTAAACATTGAAAGATGATCATACATAACCAAACATACAATAGAGGCAAGAGGCATAAGGGAGGATGAGAGGACAGAGTGACATAGAGAGACAGAGGAGGAAAGAGGGCTAAATCTTCCTCTTCCACTGTGAAAAACCAAGCAGATAATGCTTAAAATTGAAAAATCCAGGAAGTAATACCAGACGTTATTCAGAGACACAGAGATAAATACCAAAGGAACCGGCTATAAAAGTTTGAAGTAGTATAAAGAGGAAAGTGAGGAAATGCTATTTTTCACAGCAAGCCTTATAGAAGTATTTGATTCTTTAAATATGTAAATTTGTAACTTGAATACAAAGTAAAACTAAATTTAAAAATAAAGAAAAAAATGCATCAAAGTCAGTTGATTCTAAGCTGATTGTGAAAACAAAATGGCAGCCCAAGCCCTTGCCCTTATGAACCAGCTGAGGATGACTTCAACTGAGCCTTGCCCAGAGGAGGCTGTAGACTAATTCCAGCCAGGAGGGTGGACCCCACAATTGAGTTTCCCCAGGATGGGTGTGACAGGGCTCCTTCCATCTTCCCTGACAAGGTAAGAGGTCCCAGTTTTCACACAGGCCCCACTGCCCAGTGTAGGCGTTCTGCGCCACCCCTCTCCTTGCTTGGGAAGGAGACAAAGTGATGGAAAGTAGAAAGGCTTGGTTTATGACACATCCTTAGGGGGATACAGGGTTAAGGCAGGACTTGGCTCCCTCGTTTTTCAGATGGAGAAAATCTGGCTCAGAAAGGGGGAAAGAACTGGTTCAAGGTCACACGGCAAGGTCACACAGAGCTGAGACTGGCCCCTGATGTTAAACAAAAGAACTCTGGGGCAGACTTCCTATATTTTCACCCAAGTTCCAATAGCTGGATCACAGGACAGAAGAAAAGAAAATACAGGTAGGTGTGTTGGAGACATTTTTTTTTTTCCAGAAAGCAAGGAAATGCACAGAATAATGCAATTTGTCAGAAGGATCCAGGATCTGGGGCAACTGGGAGTCTCAGTTGGTTGAAAGTCTGACTCTTAATTTCAGCTCAGGTCATGAGCTCAAGGTCATAAGATCGAGCCCTGACTCAGGCTCCACACACAGTGCAGAATCTGCTTGAGATTCTCTCTCTCCCTCCCTCACTTTTCTTCCCTGATGCTCATGCTCTCTCTCGAAATAAATAAAATATTTAAAATGGGACTCCTTTAAAAAAGAAGAAAAAGAAGGATCCAGGCTCCAACCTAAATGGGTACCTGCTAGCAAAATAAGGGACAATTCAGAACCAATTAGAATAATTTACCTTGCCTCTTTGGAAGAAACTATTGTTCAATCCCAGTTGATGAAAAATTCTTCTTTACAGAAGAATGTAAGAAAACTAACATAAAAGAGAAGATAGAAAATCACCTTTTTATAACCCCAGTGTAATAACTGGTTCAGGCAAGGTCCACCAATGGATGCCAAAACCATGAAATGAAAGAGTGGAGGGCGACAGGATAGCCACACTCTGCAGTATCATCCCAAAGGTCCCTGCTGGTGGCCAGCGGGGAAAGGTACTGTACTGCTGTCACTATCAAGTGATCAAACTTTCAGTATCACCAACAGTGGGACAATCTGACATTATGTTTCCTAATGGGGTATAATACTCAGCATCAGCAGAGAAATAGCTTTTCTAAAAAATCATTAACCTGATTCTACCTTTAAACCTAACTTTCAGTTTACAGTAATTATGGGTACCTGGGTGGCTTAGTTGTTAAGCGTCTGCCTTCGGCTCAGGTCATGATCCCGGAGTCCAGGGATCGAGCCCCGCATCAGTCTCCCTGCTCGGTGGGAAGCCTGCTTCTCCCTCTCTCACTAGCCCTCCTTGTGTTCCCTCTCTAGCTGTGTTTCTCTCTGTCGAATAAATAAAATAAAATCTCTAAACTCAAGTTCCAGTTTACAGTAATTAAAGGGGAAGACGATCAAGTTAAATGACACTGTGAGGAAATAAACAAATCCAGGGACAATCTGCAAGACAGTGACTATTACCATTAAATGGTCAATGCCATGAAAAAGATATGTGTGTGGAGAGGGTTTTATATTTTAAAAGATTAAAGAAATGTAGGGGCAGGGCACCTAGATGGCTCAGTCGGTAAGTGTCTGCCTTCACTCAGGTCATGATCCCAGGGTCCTGGGACTGTGCCCTGTGTCAGGCTGCCTGCTCAGGGAGGAACCTGCATCTCCCTCTCCCTCTCTCCCCCCTACTCATGTTCTTGCTCACTCCAGTCTCTCTCTCTCACTCTCTCAAATAAATAAACAAATAAAAAAGAAAGAAAGAAAGAAATGTATGTTAGAAATTTTTCATAATAAATGGTTGGGAAAAAAGGCAATTGTACACAAATCCTATATAGGAACTGTGCTGGCTGCTAAGAAGACACTACCTTCCCATCACTGTTACACTGACACTTGGGGGGACAGTGGGCTCTTTCACAGCATAGACACATAATGTGTGTTGTAACCTTTTTAGACTTCCTCAGTAACTATCAAAAGTTGTTTGTTTTGAGAGGAAAAAATTCCAGCTCTACCACTTACTACACGTGCAATTTTAAGCAGATTACTTAATTCCCTTTGCCTCCATTTCCTCATCCGTAAAACAGGCATACAATAGAATCTAATAGGCAGACAATAGAATCCATCTTATTGGTTGCTGGGAGAATTGCATGAGTCAGTACACAATGCCTGACATAGAGACTAAGTGCGCAATAACATTTTGGTAGTTCGATATGATTTTTCCTGCAAACTTGCTAAATCTGAATCAGGGACCCTGACTGTGTCCAGAGAATTGGTGCTGCTCAACAAAAAGGAACAACAAGCTCATCTGTTGGAGCATGTGAATCCTCCCACCCAGGACCTTCCTGGGAGTCTCATACTGGACCCTCCCAGCTGGTCAGTTGAAATGCCTGCCCTCCCTTGATCTGCATACTCCAGGCTCCAGAAGTGTGAGTTCCTGCCAGTTCACCTGGGTGAGCCAGGAGGTGGAGTCTCCCAGGACCTCAGCCCATCCTATTCTTCTCCTGAGTCCCTAAGTCCCTGAGAGGAAAGAGCTGCCCCAGGTGGCAGGTAGGTTGTTCATGTCCAGCCCTGTCCACACCCCATGTGGCCTGGCGTGGGGCCTCTGTGGAACCTAGTATACTTGGGCCATGAATACAGAGCCAGGAAAGGGGTGCTTTGTGGGGAAGGGCAGGTCTGGGCTCCAGTCTCATATCTGCTCCACCCGCCCCAGTAAAGTTACTTACTTCACTTCTTTCACTGATTCAACATTGATTGCACATCTACTTAGTGCCAGGCACTGTCCTGGGTACTTGGGCTCCATCAATGAACAAAGCAGAGAACTGTTCTGCTGTTATGGGAACACATTCTCGAGGGAGACAAACTATTCTGTTTGCGAGAGATGAGCAAGCTGGGAAACAGGGAAGATACTGCTGGGGCTGGTAGATGGGGGTAGGCCGCAGCACTGTCTAGGGTGTTGGGATGGGCCTCAGATTTGAGGGGAGGCTTGAAGGAGGTGAGTGGTTTACCAAGCCCACGGCCGAGGAAGTGTCCTTCCTTGGCAGCAGGAACGGGCAGAGCAAAGGCGCCACGGTGGGGATGTGCTTGGCATTGCTGAAAAGCAGGAAGGAGGCTAGTGGGAGTCCTAGGCAGTGACGACAGCAGCGCCACTGAGCTGGAAAGTGAATGGACACGAGGTGTATGCAGCCAGCCCCCGTGGCTGTGTTTGTGACTTTGGCCTTTACTGCGAGTGAAATCGGGAGCCATGGGAAGAAGGCTTTGAGCAGAGGAATGCTATTATATGATCGTGTTTTAACAGCGGCTGCGGCAGCTTCCTTGTGAGTCTGTACAAGAGGGACAGACAACCTCCACCGCCTCATGCGGCCACTGTGAGGGTCTAAGGAGAGCCTGGATGGAAAGCACTTTGTAACAAAAGGCCTGAATGTAGTACAGTGCCTCTGGGAACAAGAGACTAGCTGTTCTGTTTCTTCCCATCTTATCGAAGGGACAGTTGAGCAAGGAAAGGATCTGATTTGCCCAAGGTCAGATGCTCTATAACCAATTTAGGATCTGGAACTCCCAGACTCTTCTCCCGATGTCATCTGGCAGGTAGGTAAATAGCCTTTGGACTTGGGATCTCAGCTAGCTCCTCTGAGCAAGACGGAGTAGTCCTCCCCCATGAGTCATTCACCTAGCACATATGTACCAAGCACCCATTCCATGCCAGGCACTAGGGTACAGGGGCATCTGAAGACACCTGGCGAGGGTTGAGCCCAGTCTCCAGAGGGTGGAGCAGGAGTCAGATATCAATCAGAGACCGAGCTACCACGGCTGGGGTTAAGCTTAGGGGTCAGGGCTCGGTCTGCGGCTGGGGGCAGAGAGACCAGTTAGGAGGCTGTGGTGAAAAGTCAAGCTGGAGAGGCAAGGCCTGATGGAGCCTGTGGCTGGGAGCATGGAGGAAAGGGGACAAAGAGTAAAAAGGTCAGGAGGAAAGTCCACAGGACTTGGGCCAGACTGGACTTGGGCATTTCTGGAGAAAGGGATGGGACTAAGATGCTGTGGAGCATTCCTACAGAGAAGATGATGTCATTCACAGAAATAGGAAGTCCCTGGCACATTTGAGGAACAGAAAGAAATATCATACGTCTGAGCATTTTGAGCAAGGAGGAGAGTGGTTTCAAATGTTGTTGATGGGCTAGGCAGGGGCCAGATCATGCAAGTCTGGGTGTTAGTGGGTATTATTTCAAAGCAATGGGAAGCTAGCAGAGGGTGTGAGGCAGGAAGGGGCTGCGTTTGCTTAATTTTTTTTTTTTAAAGCTTTTATTTATTTGACAGAGAGAAACACAGCCAGAGAGGGAACACAAGCAGGGGGGGTGAGAGAGGGAGAAGCAGGCCTCCCGCCGAGCAGGGAGCCCGATGTGGGACTCGATCCCGAGTCTCCGGGATCATGACCTGAGCCGAAGGCAGTCACTTAACCAACTGAGCCACCCAGGCGCCCCGTGTTTGCTTAATGTTTTAAAATGATGTGTGACATATAGATTTAAGGAGGGCAGGAGTGGGAGCCTGGAGACCAGCTAGGAGTGAAGTGGCTTAGGTGAAAGGTGGTGGTGATTTCCAGTGGTACTGGAGACAGGGAGAAGTAGATGGATTCCACAGCTGTTTTGAAGGGAGAGCTCCACTTTGGAAATGAGATCAAAGATGGTGCCGGGGTTTGGGGCACAATAGATGGTGGCATTCAAGATGGGAAAGAAGGAAGAGCACGTCCTGGAACAGGCCAACTCCAGAGTTTGGTCTTGGCTGTATTCTGTGTGATACCCCCATACAGAGACATCAAGTAGACCAAAACTTAAAAAGAGAGTGAATATAGACATTTGCAACTTGCAGATGTGTACAACCATGAGACTAGGACTGAGC
Source organism: Spilogale gracilis (assembly GCA_004023965.1). Classification (NCBI taxonomy): domain Eukaryota; kingdom Metazoa; phylum Chordata; class Mammalia; order Carnivora; family Mephitidae; genus Spilogale; species Spilogale gracilis. Next base: position 259,347 of record PITA01000471.1, read on the forward strand.
TCTAGGGACCCTCAACATTCAGAGATTGGATCGAGGAGCAGCCCTAACTGGCGCAGAGGAGCTGTCAGCAAGGAGAAGGGAAGCCAGGAGATGGTGCACTCACGGAGCCCAATAAAGGGAGTGGAGGAGGAGTGTTAACTGTGGCAGATACTGCTGAGAAGACAAGGTAGAGGAGAAGACCCACTGTGTGTGGCCACGTGGAGGCCATGGGAGATGGAGACGGATCAGTGAACTGGGTTGGGAGGTGACTGGGAGAAATGGTGCCAGTATGGGAGGAAGAGCACAGAGGTAGGGGGCAGCAGCTGGAAGAGGACTCAGGTCATGGCTCTTGGGCATGTCTGCGGGTGGTAATGACTCAGGAGGGAATGGAGCAGGGATGGACGGGGCTGAGGAAGGGTCCTGCCCAGCTCCTGCACAGTGAGGTGCTTTTGCAGAAGCTGCCCCTCCAAGCAAGGCCACTCTGTCACCCAGCCTCTTCCCCAGTGCCTCCCCTCTATGGCAGCCAAACCAGCTCCCCGACCCCTCTGTTCCGTTCCTCGACCCCTCTGTTCCGTTCCTCGGGACTCAGCCCTCCTGCCTCAGCATGGCAGCTTGTTTCCCAAATGCTGCCACCGACAGCACCGCCTACTGGATTTGAGGAAAAAGTGAAACTTCCTGAAGTACACCAAGGCCTTCATTCCTGGCTTTAGTTCCCTGTTGGTATCTCACCTCTGTGACTGGGTATAAAGGATTCCCATAACATGGTTTCTCATTCTATTGTCACAACAGCCCTAAGAGCCTCAGAGAGATTAAAGAGATGTACAAGTACAAGCTAAGGGCGCTAGTAAGTGGCAGAGCCGGGACTTGAACACAGGTCTGAGCTGTCTGCAGATTCCATTCTCTTAACTACCACGCCATGCTGTCTCTAAAGACCCCTTATTCACTCTGGCCAGTTGTACTGAAGGCCAGGCCTCCTGTCCCCCTAATTCCCATGGAAGAGATCTGAAAGGCAGATGTGATTCTTTCCCCATCTTTGTTTCATGTGGGCAATTTCCACAATTACTCTCCAGACAAGCTGAGTATCAGTTCACCAGGCTTCTGTCCTACCCAGGAATGACCCTTTTTGAGCATTTCCTCACATCCCTGATAATCTATTTGCATGTCTCCCAAGACAGAAGCAGCCTTTTCTAGGCAGTAGGAAAGCAGAGCAATCCAAAACACGGACTCCAGACCAAGTTGCTGTGGCTGGATCTCAACTCTGCCACCTGGAAGAGTCCTGTGCCTCAGTTTCTTTTTCTGCAACATGGTAATGAAAGTCGTACCTACTTCCTAGTGTGGTTATGAGGATTAATAAGATGCTACATTTAAGTTGCTTGGTAAGTACATAATAAATTTTAGCTATTATCATCATCATCATTTTTCCTGAGGGAAACCTACCACTTACTAGAACATCCACCTAAGGGGCCCTCAGAATTCTACCCTCTTCTGCACTCATCTGCAGTTTAATCCTATTGTTCAGTAGTTCTCAGTTTTCATTTTCTCCCGATGCAAGGTTTGTTTTTTGTTTTTTTGTTTTTGTAAGCTCGGTTATTCATCATGCGAACATGATTTTCCTAAGATCATGATTTCTCCTTGACAGAGTCACTGGTGGTTTGCCAGGCGAGCGCAACGCTGCCGAATATATAATTAGGATAGGAGAATGACAGCTTAAGGCCTTTCCTCCTACCCTCACAGGCCTTCTTGTTGGCTCCCAGGCTTTTGCACTCCCTGAATTTGGAACCCTGTCAGTGGGGCCCCCCGTGACTGCATATCTACTAGCTGGGCAAGATTATGTCATGACTAAGAGCCCATTTCCTGGAGACAGACAGAGACAAAGCTCAAATCCAGACTCTTCTGCTTACTTGCAATGTGTGATTTTGACCAAGACACTCAGTGTCTCTGAGCCTCAGTTTCTTCATCTGCAAAAATGAGAGGATAATACCCTTGCTTACTTCATTGGGTGCTATCAGGATTAAGATAATGCATACAAAACACTCAGTGCAGTTCCTACCTCAAGAAACATTTGCCATGACTATTCTATGGCTTTGCTGCCTAATAGGGCAGTCACTAGCCCTGTGTAGCATTTGAAGCCTTAAACATGGCTAGTCTAAATTGAGATGTGCTGGATTTCAAATAAGAAGAGAATGTAAAATATCTTGATAATTTTCACATTATTACATTGAAATGAAAGTATTTGGATATATTGCATTAAATAAAATATATTATTATAATTAATATTATTTTCTACTCTACTAATAGGTCTATAAAATTTGAAATTACCTGTGGCTCAGTTTTGTGGCTTGCATTATATTTCTTTTAGACAGTACTGTCACAGCAGTGTTTTTATAGTTTTTTGGAGATGATTGTGGTAGTGCTTGTTTTTTTTCCCGGTGGGGGAGAAAAAAAAATAGTAGAACTGGTTTTGGGGTACTTGAATTTTAGTGGCTGCACCTATTTTTTAGAGGTGCTATTTGAGCTGCAAGGGTGCTTTGGAGATTAAGATCTGATCTCTTCTCTGCAAAGATAGGGAATCTGAGGCCTACCCATAGGCCCATAGGACATGCCTAGGGCCAGAGAACTACTGGTGGCAGAACTCAGATCAGAACCCAGATACCGTCCCTATCCCAAGCAGGCAGCTTCCTATCAGAATGATGCTGCCACCTAGCGATCATCCATAAATAAGTGCCACAAGTAAGGGCAGCAGCTACGCTCCCTCAGGAGCAGGACTCTGGGGGCACCTGGGTGGCTCAGTTGTTAGGTGTCTCTGCCTTTGGCTCGGGTCACGATCCTGTCAGGGCTCCCTGCTTCACGGGAAGCCTGCTTCTCCCTCTCCTGCTCCCCCTGCTTGTGTTCCTTGTGTCTGTCAAATAAAATCTTTAAAAAAAAAAAAAGGAAAAAAAAAAAAAGAGGACTCTGCTGCCATCTACTTCCTGTCTTTTGCTGAAGTGAGGACAAGAGGATCCTCCTCTTCCACCTCCTTGCCAGTCGGACTGTGCAGAGCCCTCACCTGCCAGGGGTGTGACAGTGTAGTGATTAAGGGCACAGTCTGTGGTTACAAATGCAGGATTAATTCCCAGCTCTGCCACTTTCTAGCTGTGCCCCTGCACAAGTCATTTATCTCTGACCCTTGGTTTCCCCATAGGTAAAATGTGAATAACAGTACTTACCTCAAAGTGATGAAATGAGGTAATGCCAGTAATGAGTCAACAAATACCTACAAAGCACCACCACTTATGCACTGTTCCTAGTACTGGGATATGGCAGCGAACCTAAAAAGACAAGTCTGGTGGTCTCTAAGTGTGGTCTTTAGACCACTGACAGCAGCAGCACTTAACTTCTTGTTAAAAACGCAAATCTTGGGTGCCTGGGTGGCCCAGAGGATTGAGCTTCTTGCCTTCGGCTCAGGTCATGATCTCAGGGTCCTGGGATCTGAGTTCTACATCAGGCTCTCTGCTCAGTGGGGAGCCTGCTTCCCCCTCTTTCTCTGCCTGCCTCTCTGCCTATTTGTGATCTCTGTCAAATAAATAAATAAATAAAATCTTAAAAAAAAAAAAAAAAACGTAAATCTTTAGGCCTCCTTCCCAGATCTACTGAATCTGATGCATGCTCAAGGTTGAACACCAGACCAGACACATAGATGTATATATCAGGTGGAGTTAAGTTCTATGAATACGGCAAATAAATGGCTAAATATCTTGAAAATAATGGCTGGGTGAGGGGATAGTGGCGAACACTAATTCATCTGTGATGGTCAGGGAAAGCCTGTCTGATAAGGGGAAAGGTTTCAGCAGAGATCTGAAAGCAATTGTTGAGGAAAGGTTAAAAGAGTATGCCTTTTCCCCCTCAAGACACTTCCTATCTTTATATAAAATCTTTTTTTTTTTTTTTTTTTTTAAGATTTTATTTGACAGAGAGAAACCCAGCCAGAGAGGGAACACAAGCAAGGGGAGTGAGAGAGGGAGAAGCAGGCTTCCTGCCGAGCAGGGAGCCCAATGTAGGACTTGATCCCAGGTCTCTAGGATCATGATCTGAGCTGAAGGCAGTCGCTTAACCAACTGAGCCACCCAGGCGCCCCTATATATAAGTCTTAAGAATATAATATAGATGACTATAGTTAATCCCAAAAGATACTTCCTGGAAACTGCATACACAAATTCTGCTCACATCTCACTGGTCACAACTTAGTCATATGGACTATACTTCAGTGCCTGAGGAGTTTTTTGTTTTTTGTTGTTTTTTTTTAAGTTATGTTCCATGCCCAGCATGGAGCCCAGTACGGGGTTTGAAGTCACAACCCCAAGATCAAGAGTCCGATGCTTAACCAACTGAGCCAAGCAGGTGCCACTGAGGAGTCTTTATTCACCACACATCCAGCTAAAAAATTGAGTCTCCTTTTGACAACAGAAAATGAAGAAAAGGCATATTAGGCAACAGTGGTTTCTGCCACACGGAGATTCTGATGTAACTAGACTTTGGAGGTCTGGTTCATACTTGCATGCCTCCAATAATGGGGAGACTATCTTATTAAGCAGTTCTATTTCCTCTTCCAGCATAACTCAAGTCTACCTCTCCACAACTCTATCCTATGGCCAAATCCTACCACTTTAGGATTACACGCATTAAGACTGCTTGCCCCTTCCTCTCCCAAGACAGAACTGACCAATTTTAAGTCCCTATTCAATCTTCTATTTGGACTACTAAAATCAATGACTTCTGTGAAGCCACTGGGAAAGGTTTTCCTGATTCTGTATTTAGAGACTGAAAATTACCTTGAAAGCAAACTCCTAGATGACAGGGAGACACATCATCACCCAGGTCAATGAAGATTACCTGGAAGGCTAGTGCTTTCACTCAGGCAGAATGGGAAGTGAGCAATTAAGGAATATACTCAGTTCCAATCCCATTGGACTTTCCTGTTTTATTTCTTCAGATTTACTTTGCAGTTCAGTAATTCTTTCTTCTGTTGGCTCTAATCTGCCATTGAACCCATCCACTGAATATTCAATTTCAGTGACTATTGTTTGCTTTGCTTCCTTTTCAAAGGCATCTTATTCATATTTTGCCGAATTTTTTGCTCCATTGTTTCTTTAAACATTTCCCCTGAGGTTACATTTTGTTAATTCTAATAGTCTTTGGGGGTACATAAAGAACTGTTTCTACCCTCATTTGGTGCCTATTTTCATGCATTGGTATTTGAGGGGGTGGCTATTTGATTGAACCTACTCTGTGGGAAACCAGAGGGCCTCAATTGTGGCTCTCTCCAAATTTGCTTTTGGTTTTGCCAAGGGCCCAGAGCAGTTCTATTGATGAGCATATTAACCTAGACATCTGAGGACTCCTGGCACATGAAAGTTAATCTCAGTGCCCTCACCTTGGGGCTGAGGTGAGAGGTAAGGGCAGAGCCTAGACTTAACTTCCTGGCACTGACTTGGTATTTGCCAGGACTCCCCAACTTTGCCTACAGCTGTTTCCCCAATCCATTTCATCTCAATGAATTTTCCCCGTATATCCTGAATGCCCTTGGGATTTCCTTTCTTTGAAGCGCAGGAACACATGTTTTATCAAGAATCTACTAAGGCTCTTTCAACTATCTAGTTTAGGGGCACCTGGGTGACTCAGTTAAGCATCCGACTCTTGGTTTGGCTGAGGTCATCTAAGGGTTGTGGGATCAAGCCCTGCATCAGGCTCCCCACTCAGTATAGTCTGCTTGAGAATCTCTCTACCCCTCCCTCCACTTGCCCATGTGTGCTCTCTAAAATAAAAATCTTCAAAAAATTTTATGAAAAAAAAAAAAACCAACAAACCCACATGTAGTTTATAGAACCCATTTAGTTTATGGAGGGCGGGGGAAGCCCATTCACCTATTCTTTCAGCGATACATTAATCACTATTGAGCCCATACTTTGGAGATTGGGCTGGGGTGGAAGACACTGAACAAGACCCACTTTGTCCTCTCAGAGCTCACAGATTAGTAAGAAAAATTAGAATGTTACAGGGGACTGTGGGGGCACATGGGTAGTAAGCGTACCATGGGAACTAAGTGAAGCATATTAAGGGGCACCCAGGAGGGTGACTGAGAAGGATGAAGAACTGATTCTAACAGATGAGCAGATGATAGTGAGATGGGGGAGAGAAGACGCTGAAGGAGCCAAGCTGGGAGGGGACATGAGCAGAAGACTGAAGGCCCAGGGAATTGAAAAGTGAAAGTAGGTTTGGCTTGGGCAGGAGAGTGAAGTGTGTAGCAGGACCAGGTAACAAAACCTGTGGTGTGGTCTAGGAGTAGGCAGGGGCCAGAGGGGAAATAGGGAGGTGTGTTTGGGACACTTTCAGGGGCTCAGGTCAGAGAAAGGAGGCACGGGGGCAGGAGGGACCACTTCTAGGAGCCTGGTTGGGGTTGCAGCTATAGCCCATGGCATCATGCTCACCTGCCAAGGCTGGGCTCCCATGGTCCACGTCACAGGTGGGCAACGGCTCATCCAGTTCTCCTGTCCTGCATGCCTGTGGCCGACAGACTGCCCCCTTCCAACCCAGGCTGTACAAATTGGCTCTCCTTGCAAACAAACCCTGGAAAGGAACCGCTTTCAAAGACCTGGCTGATTGCATCCCTGGTTACCAGTAAACAGCAGGACAAGTTGCACAGTCCCATCACAGGAAATAAGAATGCTATAGCAATTGCCAGCATTTTTCCTCCAGGATTCCAGCCAACTGTCATTCATGTTCCTTGGCATAAGAACTCAACAGGCGTAAGAATAGCAGTTGCTTCTTCAGAGCCAGGCACTGTACTGAACACTTGAATTTTCTTATGATACCCTATGAAGCAGCCATTATCCCAGGATTTTCACTCAATGATTGAGTGGTTATTTGCCTAAAGCTGTAGTCTGAAGCTGGAAACTAGGTATTTTTGTCTAGGCCTGTTTACCACTTGAGAGTCTGTACACATCCTGCCTCAGAAACCAGGCTAACCACAGAAAAGTACCCTCATTTTTCCCCCCTTCACATTTTCATTTTGGATTTAGATTTCCCGAAGAGTTGCAAAGATCATATGGCTTTTCTGTAGATCACTCATCCAGCTTTCCCTAATGTTAGCATCTTACATGACCACAAGACAGTTGTCAAAATTAAGAAACGAATGTTAATACATTAGTAGCCTAACTTCAGGTCTTACTTGGATTTTACATTTTCACACTAACATCCTCTCCTGGTTCAGGATACAGTGCTGTATTTAGCTGTCTCCACAATCTTCTGGTCTTCTGTCCTTGTTCTTCATCACTTCTGATGACAAGCACTGGTCTTTTGTAGACTGTCCTTTAACTAGGTTATGGGTTTTTAGAGAGCAATATGGAGTTGAAATGCTCCCACCTCCTTGAATGACTACAGCTGACCTTAACGTGTTTTTCAATAAACACAGCAGAGTAAACGTTTCTTCCTTACGTTAATAATATTTTCTTCTCTCTAGCTTACTTTATCAGCCTCCCAACAGTGTAGCAGCCACCATCACCAGGCCCTATGCTAATCTCTCGCAGAACACTCTGTACCATCTGGTGCCACTGGGTCCTTGGAGGTGGATGCAAGCTTCCGGAGAGCGACTTTTTTTTAAATCACTGATGAAAATAGGGCTTGGTGTGTATTTGTGGGGTGACCAAATCTCTTTGTACTTTATGTACTGATGTGGAACAATCTCCAAGAGCTGCCAAGTGAGAACAAGCAAGATGCAGTACAGTGCGCTCCCAATTTTGCACAGAAGGTGCGGGGGGCGAGTATACACCCACATGTGTTTATATATGGCTCAAGTCTGGAAGGCTTCTCTTCTGTTCAGACTACACTTGGCTCAACAGTTTCCACTCTGCTCCAGCTCTTTAAGAATTAGTCCATTTCT
>PITA01000472.1:0-62854 GCA_004023965.1 Spilogale gracilis
AGATTATTGGTTTTATTTTGTTGAGTTTGTGTTTGTTTATCTCTGCTCTGCTAATTCTGCCTTTCAGCTACAAAGTTAAGTTAGAGCTTCTTTTCTCTTCTCTCCTTTTACTCTATGAAGTTTCTTCAGCATAGGAGGAAATATATCTCTGAGAGGAAATAGTTCTCTTCTAACTCCACCTCTCTTCCAGTCCTTAAGCTGGAACCTCACAAGGATTTACCCCACAATTCCAAAGGATCCTAAACCTGCCTTCAAACTATCATTTTCTAAATAGAAGTTTATTTTCTGTAATCTTGATCTTACTTTCAGTGAAAAGTATACCCTGCTAGAGACATAGGTATGTATCAACTCTTGATACATTCTCTCTTTTGGGTTGAGTCCAAATTTCAGTGCATGGTGTAAGATTTATGGTCATTTTCTATTCCATTGTAGATGGAATTTTGTCTTCCCAATTTCTCAACTGTTTGTACATTTAGCATTTGAGGGAGGAAGTAGAGGAACCATACTCTTACTCCATCATTTACTATGATCTCTTGTTAGATATTTTTGGTCTAAAAGAGATATGATGTCCCTGTTCTTCAGGGAAGATTATCCAACAATCTTTTAAGGTATAGATTGAAGTGGCACAAGGTAACATACCAAAAAATGTTAGAATCATCTAGGCCAGCACAGTCCAATAGAGCTTTCAGCAGTGATGCAATTATTCTATATCTGCATTGTCTGACACAGTAGTCATGAGTCATGTGTGGCCATTGAGCATTTGAAATGTGATTTGTGACACTGAGAAGTTGAACTTTATATTTTATTTAGTTGTAATTAATTCTAATTTAAATATATACAGTACCATGTGGATAGTGGCCACCATCTTGGACAGTGCAGAGCTAGGCAATATAAAGCCTGAATACCAGAGTTTGTCTAAAGAAATGGAAATAAAAGAGGACATCCAAGAGTTGAAATGGTCATAAAAAAATAACAATGCTTTTATAAGGAAAGAGAAGAAATTTAAATAATTCAAAAGCACTGTGCTGGGGAGAATGGGGAGGCTGGTGGTATCATCCAATAAAAAAAATATTATCAAGAGCTATTTTGAAAAATAGGTATTTTAACAGGTTGAGTTCCCAGTGATAAGAAGACCTCAAGTGGAAAGGACTCTAAACAATTAGAATTCACACACTGAATTGGGGCAGAGAGAGGTCAAAGCTACCAAAAACAAAAAAAATCTATTTCCTTGACATTTCTCTCCGAAGAGAGTCTCTTTTGCCTCCATACACCCCTTTTCAGATTGCCTTGTCCTCCCCCACATGGAGAGACCCTGATATATGGCATAATAATGACGGTTCAGAGAAATTACTATTTCACCTACTGAGTGATTAATATGAAATTAGTTACTGAAACACTCAGTGGTGCAGAGAGGATCAAGGAGAAATTTAGTTTTGTTTTAGAAAGAAAAAAAAAATACAGGATAAAATACTGCTTTGCATACACGGAGTACTTTTCATCTGAGATTCTTTACATACCCAGCAAGCCTAATTAATGAGAAAACCTCTAAGACAGAGAAGTGATGAGATAAGGAGCACAGATACCAGTGTTCTATTTCTGTGACTTTTAAAAACCAGGCTTGGTGTTTTCTTCTTTCATTAATGCACAAGTGTAGCTTTATGCAGCAGCCATGAGATGTTCATCTTTCTGCTGAATGAGTTCTCATGAAGGCATTGCACTGAGGCAGCATAGTAACCACACAGAATTCCCACCCCCTGACTTTATTGATGTCCTGTGCTCTTTGCAATGGAAATCCATCCCTATCATTGCAGTGCAGCCAGCGTTCTCTGATAATCCAATCTGCACTGTCCCTGAAAGCACCATTTTGTTGCAGAAGAGAGCAAGTTATCTTCTTTATAAAAAATTATTCAAAACAAATATCTGTGAAATCTAGGACTAGCGTGCACTGAAAAGGGACAGGCAGGGCTTCTTAACAGGTACCCTACCGTGTAATCTTCCTTTCATCTTCATTCAAAATCCCTTGGAGATTCAAGCTCCTCTTTACAAAAATAAAAATTCTTCTAATTACTTTTGTGTAGGGTATATGAATTGACTTCATCAAAGAGATGTGCAATAATGTATCCTGTCATTTATTTTCATCTGTTGTGACTTTGTGACTTGGGGTTAGATGCTGGATTTTTGTCCTATGCCTTCTTCTTCATGTTTTTTTTCTTCTTCTTCCCTTCCTTTGCTTAAAAAAAAAAAAATTCTGCCAAAAGAGAAAAATACCTTGAAAGATAAAGAGGTTGGCTTTTAAAGACTTTTTACAAAGAGTGTGATGTTCTATAAAATAAAGCTAGCTGGCCTGTGCAAAAACAGCTGTTTTTGCTTGAAGAGGAGAAGGTACCAAGAGAGACCAGTTTTTGTTTTTTTTTTTTAATTCATCCAAGGTTTCTATCAATGTGTGCAGGCTGGTACAGATCTTTCACTTCTAGCCCACAGCTCTCTTGTATTGTCAGAGCCCAGGACCCCGGCTTTTGCCCATTCGCTCCTGAGTTCTTCCTCTGGCTGCCTGAGCCAGCATTGCCTGGCTTCTCTCATAGTGCATACATAATACACCCTGTTTGCCCAGTGATGTAAGGTTACCTTCTTTCCTCATTAGCACAGAAAAGCTCCTGACACCATCACATCACCATTGTCCAATAAGATGCCACAGTGACCTTTCCATTTTAACACGTAACTGAAAATTTGGGAGAGCTGATCTAACACTTTCCAGATTAAATGTCAAATTCTTAAAATTCAGATGGATTTGGAATCCACCTAGGTATATTTGGCTGTTCCCATTCCCAGCAGTCTACACAGTATACTGATTAACAGCAGCATTTTGTAATATCACTTAAGGCTTGAGCGCCATGGAGTTGTGCCAGTAATGTTTAATTCACTTCTATGTGCCAATTCATCTCTGTCAGGAGCCTATTAATTTCTTCACCATTTTACTCTGTCCCTAGCCCCTATATAATGAGACACAATGATCCCCATTTGTGTAACCAAAAAACTTAGAGTCTCTCATAAATTACCTTGGATCCCACTGCTTTCAGTGACCAGAAAGCCTCTGTATTTCTTTTTCATATTTAAATCAATTTTTGCAAGCTCTTTCCTTTAAAAGAATACACTAGAACTCTAGGGTACCAAATAGTGAAATCATAGCTAAAGTATGTGATTCTGATGGGCTCTTTAACATGCATCCCTCTCCCAAGGAAGACTTCCATATTATCATACCATGGATGCACTGTTTCCACAGGGCCCATCCCTTTCTGGAAGGGAACGTTAATGAAAATCAGCCTCTGACTCTGTAGGCAGCAGTCATCAGTGGGTAAAATGTCAAAATACCTATCCCATTGCCATAAAAGTCAAGACCCCATAACAAACAAAGGTCAGAGATATAAAATTAACCCCACGGATATGCTATTGGCATCTCTATATGGTGTGATCTTGGATTAATAAGAGAGTAACAGCTAAGTGACTGACTAGGAGAAACCAACATAGAATCAGGAGAGTCTGTCATTGTATGACCACACAAAATTCACACTGCTACCTGTTCTACATTTTTTTCAGGATTGGAGCAAAACATCAGGAGCTAAGGGAAAAGCAGGCAAGAGGTCTTATTGATTATGCTACTGGTGTAATTGGATCACAGCATGATATGGACGATGATGAAATGGATCCCAACTATGCCAGAGTGAACCACTTCCGGGAACCGTGTGCATCAGCAAGTGTCTATAGGTCACCATCTCCACCTCAAGCTGGACCACTGGGTTACCATCAGGAGAGCCGTCCACTGTCTCCAGAGAGAGACCACTTAGAGGGTCTCTATGCCAAGGTCAACAAACCGTATCATCCACTGGTGCCAGTTGACAGGTAATATAACTTATTGAAAAACAAATATGATTTTAACTCAGTAAGTTTCAAGTCATCTCTGCTGCTGAAGCCAATTAAAATATATCCTTTAATCTATTAGAACTGAAATGAGATAGTCCTCTTGGTAAGAGCAAGACTTTGACCCACCAGTAAGATATCAACCATCAAAAATAAATCAAAATAGCCAGTCATAATGAGTGGTAGTCATTGAGGTCATGGTCCATGAGGGAGCAGTTTTTGAAAGGATATTGTGGCAAAGGACTAATGATGAAAACTTTGAAGGAATGTTGTCCTTTCTCCTATAAGTCCCACTGTGAAAGACTTATTTAAGAAGATGTCATGACAGTGAGAGGTGAGGAGTCAGAGAGTGATGGCTTCTTCATAGGTAAAATGGAGCTGGAATTACAGAGAGCTGCAGAGGTGCAGAGGACCTTGAAAAGCAAGACTGGGATTTTGTGCTAAAGGAAAATGTGATCCTGTATAGATGTTCATGGAGGATCAGAGGTAGAAAAGGAGATAATCTTGGCAATAGGAGTTTGATGAAGTAGAGAAAGATAAGAGGTGACAAGGCCAAGAATCTTTAGGCTTAGCAGCTAAGGAAAGAGATAATAAGACCCTCTGTCAGTACAATTGAAATAGGTAGGGAACAAAATGATTTCAATCCCACATCTTGCCACAAATAAAATGTCTCATCTCTTGAAAGGCTGATATAAGAGCATTTTAGTCAATATAGCTTGTTAGGTGACCCTTGGAATTACACACACAAGGAATGAGTTGATTGACCTTGGCTTAATCTGGCTATAGCTTGAATTCTGGAGGGAGGAGTTGAGGGAGAGGGGTGGCAGGCACAAAGAGCTCTCATTCTAGATGAAAAAAAGACTTGTTTTCTTTTGGTCCTGACAACCACCCAGTCCCTATTAGTAACCAGCTTTTGTGCGATAGCATGATATATTGCGTATGTTTACCGTTTACATTTCCCCAGCTGGGTGATATTATGCACTTTCAATTAGGTTGGGGAGAGGAAGGGAAATCCTGGCATTTTTATGCAGACTGTAAAGTGTAGCTTCACAAGACTGATTACCTTTCAGAGCCTTTCCAATAACCAAGTGGGAAGGAAGGAGCAATTTTTAATCCTTACTGTCAAGCTTCCAGGTTGATAGTATTAAAGAAAGATGGTCAAGTTTTTCTTTGGGATAAAATGAAAATATAAATTCCTATGACTGTGTGAGACAGCCCCAATAACTAAACTGTTAATTCAAATAACTGATTAAGAGTTGGTTTTTCTTCTAAGCCTTTATCTAGGGTTGAATTTTTATCGTGGAAACGATAATACCACTCATAAGTCTCTTCCGGCCCCGACCAAAGCCAATCTTATTTTCCCTAAATCAGACAGGTCTTCATAGCAGTCCCCTTTGCATGTGCCCACTGCTAGAATCCCAGCAGAGAGGGATTGTTTCTGGGAACCTCCAAAGCCAATACTTCCCTGTATTAATTCCATGGACATAAACACAAGGCGTTCTATAAAAAGAGTTCATTGACCAAACACATATGGAGAATTCTGGGTTATGCCCCATGGCGCAGGTTTTCTTACTGCAGTCTTCATATTCCCAGTATGCTAACACGCATTGTAAGCCTCAAAAAGGAGCATACAATAATCAGCACTGTCACATTCCAAATTTTTGTCACCTAATGTTTATTCTGTTTTTCCGGATCCTATGGTAACTCTCTGGAACATGAGGAGACTCTATCCTAAGTTAATTTTCACCCATGTAGATTTGCCCAGTAAAGGAATTTCTTAGGGTAATGTTAACTGTGGCCAGTATATAATGATACCAAAAAAATGTTATTTACTCCCCACTCTAGACAGATAGATAAGTGGTAGTCCTTCCTTTGACTCTGACCCCATTATATTAATAAATGATCTAAAGCTCTGTCTTCAGTGGAATTTTAGTCACTTGTCATATTTTCGGATAATCGATCAAAGTATGACTCTATGCCAGAATTACCTTTGTTCTGTTCTTCTCTTTCATTATATTTGAAGATCATTCTGCTTCTTATTCTTTAAGTCTTAAAATGAGCAGTTTTTGTCTTGGCACATGATAAGCACTCAATCATCATCATTGTTATTATTATTACTGTCCTTTATCATGAAATTCTCAACTTTTCTGGTATGCCTGGAAGCCAGGTGAGTCTAAGTGGAGTGTTGCTGTGGGCATACCTCACACAGTGTCTATAAGCAAGAACCATGAGTTCCAAACCTACAATCAGAGGCATATCATTCGTTTTGTCATCTGTTTAGTCTTTCATTCAAAAAATCCTCATTTGGCACCTACTATGTTCTAGCTACTGTAGTAAGTTCTAGGGAAGATACAAAGATGAGTAAGTAGTGGCCCCAGCCCAGAGAAAGTCGTATTCTAGTTAGAAGGGGACCAATACATAAGGAAATAGATCATTGCAATACAAAGTAAACAGAAGAAAAAGAAGCTTTTCTAACTCTGCTGGTCAGGAAGAATCTTCAAGAGGAAGCAAGGTTTGGGCTAGCTCTAGAGGGATTAGTAAATATTGACCAGATCTGGTAGAAAAAATGTTTTTCTAATGGAATACTTAGCATATACTAGGGTAACATGGGCTGAAAGAGCATGGCATGTTGGGGAAACTCTGAAGAAGCATCCAGAACATGGAATATGGGAAAGAAAGTGATGGGATTAGGAAGTGTGTCTGGAAAACAGGTTTAGAGTCATATTATGAGTGAAGGGTTTCCATTTTATGTTCACATATATTGATTGGTAGTAGTTATCTGGAAATCAGTGCTAAGAAGGATTCTGAAGTTACAGTCAAATCATGGTGTCTACCCTGGGTTCCAGAGGATGAATGGAAGATGTGTATAATCGATATGTATTTCTATATTGGCTAATCCCATAGACACTGGGATCCATGAAAGTGTCATAATTGGGGAATGAGCAAATAGTGTTGTATTGGGGGAAAATAGCTCTGTCAGTTTGATGGCAGACAAAGAGGAAGATAGATTATAATAATGAATATGATATGATATGATTACAATATTGTAAGATGGGAAGGGCCTGGAATAAGAGAGTGACATTGGATACAGGGGGGGAAAAAATAAGAAATAGCCAAAAACTTTAGCTTAAAACTAAGAGAAAGATGTTTAGCAGAGACCAAAGAGGTGAGGTTTCAAATACTTCAGGGAGATCAATAGAAAGGGAACTAAAAAGAGGATTTAGGATATAGCCATTAAGAAGTCTTCAATTAATTTAGAGAGAACCATTTCAGTAGCTAGATAGGAGCAGAGGGAAATTGCAATGTGAAGAGAACTGGTAAAGTGGTAAGAACTTAGCAAGCCTGGCGACAAAGATAACATTGTTGTTACAGGTTGGAAAAAGTTGCAACTTTGAAGTTCCTTACATAATAGTACAGGAGACCCTTGAACAATACAGAGGTTAGGAGCACTGACCCCGCCCCTACCCCATTCCCTCCAACCCAGCAAGTCGAGTATCCACATATAACTTTTGATTCCCTAAAAATTTAACTACTAATAGCCTACTGTTGACCAAAAAGCCTTACCAATAACATAAACAGTCAATTAAGATATATTTTATATTTTATATGTATTATATACTGTAGTCTTACAATAAAGTAAGCTTCAGGGAAAAGTTAAGACAATCATAAAGAAGAGAAAATACATTTATAGTACTGTGCTATAATTATATAAAAAAAAATCTGTGGGTGCCTGGGTGGCTCAGTGGGTTAAAGCCTCTGCCTTCCTTTCAGGTCATGATCTCAGGGTCCTGGGATAGAGGCCCGCATTGGGCTCTCTGCTCAGCGGAGAGCCTGCTTTCTCCTCTCTCTCTGCCTGCCTTTCTGCCTACTTGTGATCTCCCTATCAAATAAATAAATAAATAAATCTTAAAAAAAAGATTTAAAAAAAATCTGTGTATAAGCAGATCTGTGCAGCTTAAGCCAGGGTTGTTTTAGAGTTAACAAGAAAATTCAGAGACCATCCAGAAAGCGATAGTATTATAAGAGAAGTTTGAGTGACTCGCCCAATGTCACATAGCATTGAATAAGGCCTTTATCCTAGATTCCTTTTATGTCATGCAATCTTCTTTTCCTTACACTACACATGTAGACCCTACTCTCATTTCCTAGTTAAGGGAATTAGTACCCACGTAAATGGATTGGCATCCATTTGGCTCCCAACATGCAAATGGCAGGTTAAATCTTGGACTTTGGAATGAGGCTGACCTGGGTTCAGCCCTCTTCCAGGTATTACTGCATGACTTTCAGTAAGTTAACTTTTCTGAGATGCCATTTTTCATCTTCATGCATATGATTCAATAAACATTTATTGAATCTACTGAGTGCTAGGACATGAGTTCAGTGCAGAGTTTACTGGAGAAGGAGGAAGAAGATGGGTACTTTCTCTAGAGTTTATAGTCCACTGGAGGCTACAAAGATGTAATGAGAACATAGTGTGAAAAGTGCTCTGTATGGGAACCATAGGGTGCTTGGTGCAGCTGGACCGGGGGTGGGAAGCACAGAGAACGGCATGGGGGTGAGAAAAAGCATGGTGTGTTAGAGGAGCTACAAGAAGCTCAGTAAAACAGAAACCCAAGTGAGTCAATGGCAAGAGACTAATTTGGGAGGGTCCAAGAGCTGGGAAAACAGCAGATGATACAGCTTTGGCAGGCCCTGATGGGGAGTTTGGACTTTATCCTGATATGTGGGGTTAGAAAGGGCTCACTAATATGAAACATAATCCTGGGCTTCCGCCTACTGTTAAATGGCAATTTATCCTCACCTCCTTATTTGCTAAAGGAGGATTATCCTAACAGCCTTACATGTTATAATGGTAAAATACAATTTTGCATTTTACATTTTTTGTATCTCTATATAGAACAAATCTCTATCTGTTTTATAGCTCTATATTACAGTGACATGTCATATGTGTGGCCCAAAGTAGCATCCTAATAGGGGCAACTAATTTCTGCCTCTTACCTCCCTGCTTCTCAGTGAGGCTTGGGCCTGAATCATCAGACTTTCTAAGAAAAACATGGCTTATACAGGACTTGTATGTAAACGATGGTGGCTAAAAACAATCCCATCACCATGATGGAATTTTAAGACTGGATTCTTGTGGTGATGGTTCTTCTAGGATTCAAATATAGCAGGGATTAAGTCCTGTCTCCAAATGCCTGATAGCTCCTAAGGGTAGAATATGTTCACCTGTCACTGCAACACCAGCAATTAAAGGGCTCCCACAGTATGCAAGCCTGAAGGCTTTGTGTTTGAGTGAGCTTGGAACAGTCTTGACCAGGAGGAATAAATGTGTGTGTGATATTTAACATGCCTACAGTTTGCTTTCACTCACATGATTACTTGACGTTCTTTACTAGAGGTTGCTAAATATGTTTGATCACATACCCTAACCATAAAAATGTTTTTGGGTGTTAACACCCCAAAATATGTGCCTTTGAGTCTAAGTGACATACACTTACTTACCTTACTGATGATATTATATGCATTATAGGTCATAATGTAAAATATGGAAGTTAATAAAAGAATGAGTATTTTCAAGCTGTGAATAATAGTTCTATTTTCTTTCTCCCCTCAAATGTGCACACAGCCCATTTTAGAGACGATTGGTCTCCACTTCAGGCTCCTCAGGGATAGGGACCTTACATACTTTTTTTTGTTCACCATTATCTCCTAAGTTCCTAGACCAGTCTGTATTCAATAAGTATTTTTTGAATGAACGAATGAATGCATGATTTGACAGACTCTTAGATTTGAATGGGATCAAGTCTTAGATCCCATCCATCAGAAGCATCTTCTCCACAAAATCCCTCACAGGATGTCATTTAATCCATGTTAGCATACTTACAGATTACTCTAATTGATATAAAGTTGCTCACTTTGTACCCACCCAAATGCTGATTCCATGTAACTTTTGCTATAGATCCTGGGATGACCTACCTGGACACAGAATCTAAACCTCATGAATAGCCCTTCCTTCGAATATTTGAGGTGATTGCTATGGCCACCTTCATTAACAAATGTTTAATGAACTCCAAACATATACTAGGCTCTATGTTTAGACCTGGCCTTATAAGAATGAAGCAAACAAGTGCATAGCCTTGAGAAGTATAATCATTTATTTAGTATAAACTCCTCCAGCAGTCCTAGTCATTTAAATTATAATTCATACCAGTAGCTTTCTTGGTAGCCATATTCTGTACATGCTCAAGTCTATTGAGTTTATAATTGCCTTCTGTGGCATGGAATGAAGAACTAGGCACCATAGTTCAGATATAGTGTGAAAAAAAAAAGGCCTTTGAAAATCAAAGAGACTCTTAAATCCTTTGATCTTAGTTTGTTATACTTATTAGTGCTGCCTTAATTTTTATATCAGGTGTCATTATTGGTGTGCTGCCTTAATTTTATATCAGGTGTCATTATTGGTGTGCACTTTTTAATGAAAAGCTCTATTTTGTCACTATTTTGAGTTGCTATCAAGCCAACTATCCCCAAATATATTGTGCAGAATCTTATATTTTTACAATTATTTCCTTAAACATAAGATGGTCTCTTTATCCAAGTTAAATATTTGTTTGTTAGGTTTATCCCATTGTTGTAGCCAATACAGATATTTTAAAGTATTGACTTTTGTCCTCTAGTATATTAGCTATTCTTCCTAGGTTTATACCATCCTCATATTTAATCATTATGGACTCATCCATGTCATTGATAACATCATTGATCAATGTCAAGTATAATCCCTGCAACTCATCACTCAAGACCTCCATTAATCAACAGTCTTTGGGATGTTCAGTAACTATTAATCCAGTCTACTGTTATTTAGTGTGCATTCTCCAGTTCCTCTGTGAATATTGTCGAAGACTTTGTCAAATATTTTAGTGATATTAAGTTACACTGTGTTTGTGATAAACTCATGATTTACCAATCTAGTGACCCTAAAGAGAAAGGGAATTTCTTGTTCTTGGTGAATCCTGCATCCTTTTTCTCTTCCAGATACTCCCAAATAATGTGTCCATTTAGACTTAATTATGCAAAATAAAACTTTCTGTGGTCCAGTATAATACTAGCACTTAGTATCTGCTTATCAAATACTTATTGACTTCCATACTACAGCTGTGAAATTAAGGTGACCAATAGCACAGAGCTCCTCAGTATCCCTATTAAGAAACCCTGATTCCTAGCAGGCATTCGCCAATCTTTGTAGGAAACTTCCATTGTGTTGTATTCCACAGATCATACAAAGTTTAGAAACAATCCCACCCTCGAGGAATTCAGTCTCAGTGAATACTACCTCATAAACAAATAATTATAGTATAATGTGTTCCATTAGAATAGAGATATATAAAAGACATATTATAAAAATTATGAAATCGCATTTGCATTTGATTTGGGAAAGACCTGAGACTGTGGATTAGTCTTTCTAGGTAGTTGGCTCAAATATATTAATTTTTCAAAGTCTCAGTTTCCTCACTGTAAAATGGGGACAAGAGTATACCCTATCTCCTATGGATTGTTTGTAGAATAAATAAAATTATCTCAGTACCTTGTTCAATAAATATTAACTATAACTATGTAAGAATGTCATTAGACTATGTATTATTGGACAATATTATATATTATTGGGCTATGTATATTAAGAAAGTTATTGAACTATTTAGGAAGGCTATTGATTATATTTAGCTGCTGACCATTAAAAGTCATGGGTTTAGGAACCTGTTAGATTCTGTTTCACAGTCACATGGTTGATGGTTAATTCCTAATTCCAGCCCAAACTCTTGCTGGTGTATTTCAATCATAAGAATTAGAAAGTAGAAACAAAAAAGAAAATGAGGGTTTAAAAGGCATGGAAACTAGACCACAGTTCAGATTCTATCAGTCATACCATATGCTTATGTGAAGAACTCAAGTTATTACACATTTACCTACTCTGTTAATTGCTTGTTAAAAACCACTCCTACCCCATTAGATGTCCCTCAGCTGTTGTCAGAGCTAATGCTGTCTTCCTGCCCCTTGAATCTCCATTTGGTTTGGACTTAGGCTTATGCACAGTCCATTGAATGAACTAGCCCAATTTCTGTGTGTCCCAGAGGAGCTGTCATTACCAATAGTGTATCAAATCATATCCTGTTTGACTGTAAACTACCAAAATCCCAACTGATACATTTGTCTCACCCTTTAAAGAATTTCGGTGGTTTGGGCCTCATTAAGTGACCTCTTTTCATTTTTATCCCCTGCTTTCCCCAATAGTTAGACTGCTTTTTCATGTTACATCATGATTCCTAGAAACCCTAGGTTTCATGTTGCAACTCTAGGTTTCATGTCCACTTTCCAAGGAGAAGGGGACAAAAATACCGTGGAATATACCTGTCAAGTCCATCCCTTTGAAATAATCTCCCAGAAGACCCCAACAACTTCTCACTGGCAAAAACTATATTTATAAGTCTCTTCTAAGTGCAAGAGGGTATTGAGAAATAGTATTTCATCTTCAGCAAACACAAGGGAGAAAGGAGTTGCAAGTAGCTTTTAGGGAGCCATCCATGGCACCCACCACAAACAGATTACCTCTAGATGACTTGTCTTCTTTTTTTCACTTCCATTAATAATGCAAAAGTTATAGATTAATGCTACATAGCACTCTGTTCAAATATATTATTAACTTCCTGTGGGAGGTTATCCTTACTATATAGACCCTCTTTTACAGCTGAGAGAGAAATATTTCAGTCTCAGTATTTTTTAATATCACTTAAATAAAGCAGGCAGAAGGCAGAGGACATACATTCTTAGTTTTCATGACCACTGAAAAGTATGTTTTGGAAAATTCTAAGATAAGGGTGATGAAGGATAGAAAAGGTGTTAACAGTGGAGCTTCCTAGCCAGGTGTGAACAGCTGGATGTGAAAATATCTTGTGCTATTTGGGCAATGCAGGATAATTGATGTCTCGTTTCTTGTTTTCAGAGATTTGGCACCTCACTGAGGCACGACTCTGTCATGTACAGTTCATGTCTCTGTTCATACGTGTCTCCAGTCTCTCGCTAGTGATTTTTCCTTTTATTTTTACTTCAGTTTAATGGCTTTCTGCTCTCACATATGACTTGCTGCTTTGCAAGGTTGTGTGGAGGAAGTTGAACAGGGACTACAGTAAGTGACTTGTAGATGTGTTTTTAGTTTTTACAAACAGAGCCAAAATGATCTCATTCAGTTTGGGAATCCCAGTGATAAATGCCATTTCCACAGAGAGTTAAAATTCATCAGTTGAACAAAACAATCAGGTTTTTTCCTTAGAACATATTACCATCAATTTTTAAGTGACTTTTAAACAATAATGAGAAATCTCTTAATGATACAATCTCTATGACCAGATAAGTGCTAATAATAACTGAAATACCATTAACTCCACTTTCCTCCATCCCCAGTCTTTAAAACTTGATGTTCTCATTAATTTTTTTCTTTTCCATCTTCTGAGAGCCCTACTCTTGGGATTATGCTAGACTTGTGTCTGCCTAAGTTGTCAAGTTCCAGGGGTGACAAATGTAGATAACCTTCTCCTCTATTATACATGAGCTAGACAAGGAGGGTTGGTACTTAGTGACCATCCATCGCAAGACCTCCACCCCCTTACCATCTTCAGCCCTACTGGTAGTCAGCGGACATGTTTGAGGAATGCCTGCCAAAGGGTTACTCTGATTTTTTAAAGCTGTCATTTAAGAATTGACTAGACTGTTTTTCAAACAAATGACTTGATCCTTAAGGTATATTTATCTAAATTGTCCAGTTTCCCGAGAAGAGGTGGGTGGGAGTGTGCAGAATTTCTTTAGATATATAAATAACACAAAGAGAATAGAACAGAATACAGTCTTCTGTCCTCCTGAGGAGTACAGCTGATACTTCGGAATATTAGTGGTGGCATGCTATAATAAGGGTAATCCAAAGATGCTGTAGGAGTTCCTGACAGGGGCACTGAACACAGATCTGGGTGGTCAAACAAGCCTCTCTAAGGAATCTGTATTCTGACCTAAAGAACAAGCAGAAAATAATTAAGCAGGCAGAAGAGCATGCACAAAGACCCAAAGAGAAAACATGATGCATTTACCATAGGAACTGCATATTTCAGAATATCTGGATGGTACATAAATTAGGCCATCTGGAGGCAAGAAATGAAGGTCAACATAAGCCATACGCTTAAAGGCCATATCATCTAAGATAAAACAATTAGTGTCTAGTGCAAGAGCAATAGGAAACCATTGAAATGGAGATGGCATATTCAGATTTGTGTTTTAGAAAGGTAACAGAAATCTTGTAGCGTAGGCATCTCTTAAAACTCAATGTTCTCATTATTTTTTTTTCTTTTCCATCTTTTGAAAGTCCTATTCTCAGGATTATGCCAGACCTATGCCTGCCTAAGTTATCAACTTCCAGGGTGACAAATGTAGATAACCTATGAGAAACTGGAAGCTGAGAAAAATTAAGAAACTTACCTATAGTGCCACTAGTAATAAGTGATCAGAGCCAGGATTCCGACCCAGATATGACTCCAAAACCTATGCATGAGCTTCCACCTGTGCTAGGTTTTTTCAAACTGCAGGTTGTAACCTATAAGAACATCTTGAAAACAGTGTAGTGAGCTCAATCAATATTTTTTTAAGAAAATAAGGTAGAGGGGCACCTGGGTGGCTCAGTGGTTAAGCATCTGCCTTCAGCTCAGGTCATGATCCCGGAGTCCCGGGATCAAGCCCCGCATCTGGCTGCCTGCTCAGTGGGAAGCCTGCTTCTCCCTCTTTCACTCCTGCTGCTTGTGTTCCCTCTCTGGCTGTGTTTCTCTCTGTCAAATAAATAAAATCTTAAAGAAAAAGAAAATAAGGTACAAAAGATCCATTACAGTAAAAAATGGTGGAAGCCACTAAGCATGTGTAAAAAAGCATGCATGTTGCTCCTTACCTGCCAGACATCCTACTGTCCCTTATTCATTCGATCATTCATTCATTCCATTAGATGCCTATCGTATGCAAAGCACCCTGCTCAAGGCTATGGAAGTACAAGGGCATATCAGAATCCTTGGGCTTTGACCTTCTCTGTAGTCGTGCTAGATTTGTGTTGATCTACCACACTTACTCCAGGCCTCTTGTGACCTGTGGTTTGCATTAACCTATTAGGCTGAGCCACATACCTTTTCATTATACAGTCTTTGCTTGATGTTAAAGACCCAAAGATTCCAAAGTGCCCTCTTTATAATTTCTTTATTTAATACAATGTGTAATCAGGAATAGGCCATTGTTAGGTCAATTGCTTTCCTATATTTATCTTTTCAAACAATAAATAATCAGTGGGATGAAAAAGGGCAGTAAAAGATAGTTTGAATGTTAGTACTCATAAATATCCAACATCTTAAAGAGATGTTTTAATATTTATATGCTGTGGAATAACCTCCCCTCTGGAGAGTTGACTAAGGATTGATATGAACCCATCCAGAAATAGAATTCAAGAGACATAATTTTACACAGACTTTTAATTAATCCTGAGCAAGCACTCTAGATTTCCTCAAACTTGGCCATTACTCAGCTCCTCACTTTCCAAATTGCTAAGATCTCTGAGCACAAACTAGGAGAAATACTCTCTTCAATGCAAGTGTAGTGTATTTTCAATATCAAGGTCAGTAGGTGGCCGGGGCCTGAGCCATACCCATGCTTAGAGTCAAACCTGACTGGATATTCTAATGCCACTTCCTCTACTGATTTCCTACCTTCTCCCTGGCTTAGTTTCCTCACCTCTAAGGTGAGCATAAGCATAGTGCCTACATAAGACTGTTACAAGAATTTAATTGTATATTGTATACTGTATACATATATATAAAAAAACCAGTATCTGTCAGTTAATAAGCATTATTTAAGTTACTATTATATATGCTAGTATCTAGATATTTATATCATTCTACTATTAAGATTGCTATTGATCACCTAGGAATGAATTGAAGTTGGGTGGGAAGTTCTAAAATGCTCTTCTCCATTTAGTAGATTTTTTTTTTTTTTAATTTGGTGGACCATTTCTTGCCAACATGACTTCATGTATTTTTATTTCCTTTTTTCATAACCATATACTTATAATTATTATGTATAGTCATATTTTATATAGTTATAATTATTTTTAACTCTTTATTTTGAATGTTTTATGAAGTCACAGGAAGCTGCACATATAGTACAGAGAAATCCTTCTATTCTTCACCAAGTTTTCTTCAATAGTTACAACATGAAAACCCATTATTTTACATAGGTACAAGGTGTATATAGTTCTATGCCAATTTTTTCACACACATGGCCCCTGCTGCAGTCAAGATACAGAACTGTTTCATCACCACAAAGGTATTCCTCATGCTATCCCTTTATAGTTACACAACTTCATTTCCCCTATCCCCAAACCCTAGTAGTCACTCATCTGTTTTCAAGCTCTATAATCCTGTCATTTCTAGTATACTACCTAAATGGAATCAAATAAATGGGGGACTCTGTGATCTGTGAGATTACTTTTTTCACACAACACGATGACCTTGAGATCTACCCAACCTATTGTAGGTATCAATAGTTCTTTCCTATTTGTTGCTGAATAATATTCCATGGTGAGGATGCAACCATTTACTTATTGAGGGACATTTTAGTTGCTTCCAGTTTGGGGCTATTACAAATACAGCTGCTATAAATAATCATCTACAGGTTTTTGTGTGAACATAAGCTTTGTTGCTTCTTTTTCTATCTGTCAGGCCTTTTATTTCCTTTTCTTGACTTATTGCACTGGCTAGAATTTCCAGTAGTATGTTGAACCGCAATGGTGAGAGCAAATATTCTTGACTTGTTCTTAATCTTAAGAGAAAAGCATGTGGTTTTTCCTCCATTGAGTATGATGTTGGCCATAGGTCTTTCTGTAGATGTATTTATCAAATTGAGGAAATTGTTCTACTTTCTAGTTTTCTGAGGGCTTTTATCATAAATGGATATTGAATCTTATTAAATGACTTTTCTGCTTCAACTGATATGAACATGCAATTGTTCTTTTCTAGCCTATTAACTAGTGTTCTAAGCCTATTAACTACAATTCAGTGTTGGATTACATTTATGGCTTTTCAACCATTGAACCAGCCTTGCATCCTGGAGCAAAACCTATTTGGTCATGGAATATAATTCTTTTCATATATTACTTAATTTCATTTGCTAATATTTTGATAAGAATTTTTACATATACATTCATGATAGATATTGGTCAGTAGTTCCATTATGTTTTCCTTTGTTTTGTACTCTCATTGGATTTGGTACCAGGATTCCTGGCTTCACTGAATGGGAAGGGAGATGATACCTCTTGAAATTGTATGTAACTGGTGCTATTTCTTTTTTTTTTTTTTTTAAGATTTTATTTATTTATTTGACAGAGAGAGAGATCACAAGTAGGCAGAGAGGAGGAAGCAGGCTCCCTGCTGAGCAGAGAGCCTGCCGTGGGCCTTGATCCCAGGACCCTGAGACCACGACCTGGGCTGAAGGCAGAGGCTTTAACCCACTGAGCCACCCAGGCGCCCTGGTGTTACTTCTTTAAATGTTTGGTAGAATTCTCCAGAGGAACCATCTAGGCTTAGATATTTCTTTTTTGGGAGGCTTTTAATTATAAATTCGATGTTCTTTTTTCTTTTTTTTTTTAAAGATTTTTTTATTTATTTGACAGAGAGAAACACAGCCAGAGAGGCAAGCAGGGGGAGTGAGAGAGGGAGAAGCAGGCTTCCCGCCGAGCAGGGAGCCCGATGTGGGACTCGATCCTGGGTTTCCGGGATCATGCCCTGAGCAGAAGGCAGTCGCCCAACCAACTGAGCCACCCAGGCGCCCCGTAATTCAATGTTCTTAATAATTGGAAACTATTCCAGTTATCTCATTTATGAATTATAGTAGTTTTCACTTTTCTAGGAGTTGGTCCATTTGAGTTATCAAATTTATATATGGAGTTGTTCATAGCATTTCCTTATTATTCTCTTGATAGGATGTTCTCTTATTGAACTGCAAAGTCTGTTGTAATATCATCATCCTCTGTTTCATTCCTGATGTTTGTAATTTGTCTCTTCTTTGTTTTTTAATTTGTCAGTCTTGTTGGAGCTTTGTCAATTTTATTGATCTTTTCAAATAACAAGTTATTTTGTTTTATTAATTTTCTCTATTTTTCTGTTTCCAATTTTACTGGTTTCTATTCTTGGTTATTTCCTTTCTTCTGCTTACTTTGTTGGTTTGGTTTTCTGTTTGTTTTTTCTCCTTTTTATATAGTTTCTTAAAGTAAGAGTTTAGGTTTTTGTAATTGAGACTTTCTTTTTTTTCTAATGGAAGCATTTAATGCTATAAATTTCCCTCCAGCTCTGCTTTAGCTGTATCCTGTATATTTTGATATGTTGTGCTTGTATTTCATTCAATTCAATACTTATTTGTTTATTTTTTTAATTTTCCTTGAAAGTTTTTTGATCCACGGATTATTTAGAAGTGTGTTGTTTCAGGTGTGCCTGGGTGGCTCAGTCAGTTAAGCAGCTGCCTTTGGTTCAGGTCATGATCCCAGGGTCCTGGGATTGAGCCCCACATTGGGCTCTCTGCTCAATGGAGAACCTGCTTCTCCTTCTCCCTCTGCCTGCCACTCTGCCTCCTTGTGCTCTCTCTATCTCTCTATCAAATAAATAAATAAAATGTCAAAAAAAAAAAAAAAGAAGTGTGTTGTTTCATTTCCAAATGATGGGAGACTTTCCTATTATCTTTCTGTTGTTGATTTAGAGTTTCATCGCATTTTTTTTTTAAGTTAAAGTAGCTTCCCACGATTGTGGATTTATTCATTTCTCCTTTTAGTCTTCAATTTTGACTATGTATTTTGCAGTTTGTTATTAGTTCACAAAAATATAGGAATGTCATGAATTCCTATGCGATTGATCCTTTTATCATCATGACTCCTTTTACTTTATCCCTAGTAATGACTACTGCTTCAAAGTCTACTCTGTCTGATATTGCTATAGCAATATATATCTTTCCTTTTGCTTAATATATATTTTTCATCTCTTTACTTTCAGTATTTCTGGATCCTTATATTTAAAGTGTGTTTTTTGTAAGAGACATATAATTAGGGTTGGTTTTGTTTTGATATCCAGTCAATCTGTATTTTAATTGTAGTGTTTAGTCTGTTTACATTTAATGATACTACAGATATAATTTGATTTAAACCTCTAACTTATTCTCCATTTTCTACTTCTCCACCCACTCTGTTTTTCTCTCCTTTCTTCTTTCTAAGGTATATTAATCAAGAGTTTTGTATGATTCAATGTTTTTTACCTCTGTGACTTTGTGCATTCTTCTATTCTCCTTTTATCTACTTTTATTATTTAAAAGTTTATAATATATATTCCTGATTTATTGTATTTCAGAATAAATTTGTACTTCTGTCATTTCCTAAGTAATGCATAGAACTTGGAATAGTTTAACTACATTTAATCCCTCCTACTTTTTAGGCTATATTTTCATGTATTTTAAATATGCATATGTTTATCCATATGTAAATATACATATGTTTTATATGGTAACTACTGGGTTTTTTTTTAAGATTTTATGTTTTTATGTATGTATGTATTTGTTTATTTGAGAGAAAGAGCAGAGGGAGAGGGAAAGAATCTTGGGTTGAGTCCGAACCCAGTGTGGAGTCCAACACAGGGTTCAGTCTCATACTGCTGAGATCATAACCTGAGCTGAAAACAAGAGTCAGACATTTAACCTACTGAGCCACTGAGGCACCCCACTATTTGTTTATTTTAATTGTTTCTATTGTTGTTTATTTCTGAATATCTTTGCTTCTATCTGGAACTTTCCTTTTACCCTTTATAATTTCTCTAGTATTTCTTGTATGTAACAAATCCTCTCAGTTTTTATTTCTTTAAAAATTTTATCTTTATTTTTTGAGGATATTTTTTCTGAGTATATTGTTATTGGGTCTTTTTCTTCTTTTAACATTTTGAAAATATCATTCCATTGTTTTCTAGCATTTAATGCTTTTACCAGAGTCTGTCGTCAGTTACTCCTTTGAAGATAATATATCTTTTTGTCTTCAATGGCTTTAAATTTTTTTCTGTCTTTGGTCTTCAGCAGTTTCAGTACAATGTACCTATGTGTGTACACCTTTGTATGTTTTGCTGGGTTTAAGACTGGGTAAGGGTTTGCAGAGCTTTTTAAATCTGTTTTCCATCAATTTTGGAAAATTATCAGCCAATATCTCTTCAAATATTGTTTCTGTCCCATTTACTTTCTTTTCTTTTGGTACCCTAATGATATAAAAATATTAGATCTTTTTGTACAGGTACATGTTTCTTGCTCTATGTTCTGTGCTTTTTTTTTTTTAATTTAACCTGTGATTCAGTTGGTTATTTATGAATGCCTTTGTCTCCCAGTGTACTAATATTGCCTTCAGCTGTGTCCAGTCTTCCATTAAACCCATTTATTGAGCTCTTAATTTTAGTTACAGTGATTTCCAGTTTTAGTGTGTCCATTTGATTTACCCTGAGATTGTGCTTCTGTGATTAAATTATCCATCTTGTCATCATTTTCTTGAACATATTAATTACAGTTATTTTGAGAACCTTGTCTAATAATGTAAATATCTGGATTAGCTCTGAGTCTCTTTACATTGTTTGATCTTCCACTTTGTTTTCAGTCCTTTAGTCCTATCTCCTGGTATACATTGATTGAATGCTAGACATAGAGCTTGAAAATTGTAGAAATAATCTCAGGCTGATGTTATCTTTTTCCAGAAAGAATATACTTTGTTTTCTGACCATCAGATTAGGGTCATATTGATTTATTATAAGCTTTGAGTTAGATGACTGGAAGCTGGGTTTTAGTTGTTGTAAGGGATAATCTATTTGTAATTTATCCCCACTCCTGGAATATAACATTTCTGTATTCCTAACCGTAAATCTGAGCTGTTTACTCAGACCTTTCTTTCTTAGCAGACCATGGGTTCTAATTTCTATTTTGCCAATCCTATGAGAATGTCAAAATTTCTTCTCAGTCTCCATGTCTCTTAGCCTTTAAGCTCTGCTCCTTTTTTTTTTTTAAGTATCTGACTCTGTACCCCTTATGAATTAGCAAAAAACTTGCAGAGAAAGATGCCACAGAGTATTAGGCTCAATTCAATGTACTTATCCAATTTTCAGAATTATTCTTGGTCCCTCAAGTTCTGGCTCCTTTAGCTCTCCAAAGCCTCCCAAGTAGGTTTATTTTGTTTTGTTTTGGTTTTTGTTTTGTTTTGTTTTTCTCATGTCTGTCCAGCTATTCCTTTCTTCTCACCGAAGTGAAAGTGCGGCCGAGTCTTCTACCATTACCAAAAATAGAACTCCCTTAACCATTTTTAATGCTAAATGTTAATGTTATGATAATGTAAATTTATAGTCAATAAACTTTTTTTGTTAATGGGCTAAAAGAACTAATATAAATGAAAGCCACTTGTATAGGGCCAGGTACATAGTAGGCACTCATAAATAATTTTAGATTTGAACTTAAATATATACCACTTTTGAAGGTTTAGAAGAGATTGGTCATTAGCATTCAGTTTTTGTCAAGTTTGTCTTCTTGTTGATGCCCCACAGAACAACAGTCACTCTATGTTCTTGAGCATTGGTCTCATGAACCTTTACCTCAGTCACGCTTCCACATGTTCTCTCTCTCTACTCTGCTCTCACTCAGAGACCCTGAAGGCTGTCCTCATCATTTTGGTGATCACGTTTAGCAAGAAGGAGGACAAGCAAGAAGGTTTGTTTTCTCCTGCAATTCATGCCTCAGTGTTCTTCCACGAAGAATAGGTAATCAGGTGGCTCTCCACTCTTACCACAGCTTCTCCATGCGACAGCTTTATTCCTGCCTCATTCTTCTGGCAGTGAAGGTAGTGTTGGTGAAAGCTGGCAAGTCTTAAAAATGCCAAGAAAAAGAAGCAGCACTAAATCTAAGTGTCTTAGAAATTTGGGACATTTTAGTACCAAAAGTCTCATATGTGCTTAATTCCAGTTTCAAGTCTGGAAAACAATTTCACAAGCATATGTGATTTCCAAGACTCAAAACTAATTCAATGGAAAACAAAAAATGTAAAGCAGTAGACTTCACTAGTAATTTTCAGATCACTTGAGTCTCTATGCAGTTTTGAAGAGGCTCAGTTCATAAATTTCCTTTTGGGACTTTTTTTTTTCTGTGAGAGAATTTCTCCGAACTTAGCTATATCAAATAAAGTAGGTCCAGAATCTGTTCAGGTGTGAGTTTTATGCTCTAGATGCATAATATTTGAGAGGATTTTCAAGACGAAGGATGATGACAGTGACGATAATGGTGATGACAAATCATAATAGTATTTATTGAACACCTAATATAAGCTAGCTATTAAGACATTTTACATATATTGTGTTGTCTCTTGAGAAGTGTTTAACTGTTTATTACTTCTCTTGAGATTATTATCTTTCTCCTCATGTTTTCAAAGCATAGAATTTGAAGTTTGGTATAAATCCAAGGTCTATGTCTTAATTCTACCACTCTGTACTCCTTGGCCATAGTATGTTAACATTTTTGAGCCTCTCTTCACCTTTAGGGAGAAAATAATTCCATGTCTCGTAAGACTTTTGGACACATGAAGTGTTAATGCATGTCAAGCCTATATAGCACAGTAGCCTCATTTTGAGTGCTCAAATTTTAGTCATCTTTTTTTTTATTTTTCTACCACTATTGGTTAAGATGCCCTCTTTCACTAGCTTAGTCAGGTGAGGAAGTAGAGAATATAATATCTACAAATATAAGAAAAGGTGATTCCAGGAACTGATGAAGTGTCCTACACCAGTTTAGTTCCCAGGCCAGGACTTAGGAAACATGGTTCTTTAACAGTCATGAGAGTTCCATAAAATTTACTATTTAATAAATCCCCATTCAGCCTTTCTACATTACCTGGGGATGGCTCCATGTGGTGTTATTTTTCATTCCCAACATAAGTTAAAGGGAAACTTTCACAATGTCCAGAGCCCTTGATGGCCTGCAAAGGAAGGAGGAGGATATCCTCAAATTCCTTGCAGCAGGAATTCACTTAGGTGGCACCAACCTTGACTTCCAAATGGAACAGAACATCTACAAAAGGAAAAGTGATGGTATCTACATATAAATCTGAAGAGAACCTGGGAGAAGCTTCTGCTGGTGGCTCGTGCCATTTTTGCCATTGAAAAGTCGGCTGATGTCAGGGTCATATAGTCTGGGAATACTGGCCAGTGAGCTGTGCTTAAGTTTGCTGCTGTTACCAGAACCACTCCTGTTGCTAGAAGCCTCACTAACCGATGCAGGCAGCCTTCTGGGAGCTGGGACTTCCGGTGGCTACTGATCCCAGGGCTGATCACCAGCCTCTCACAGAGGCATCTGATATTAACCAGCCTACCACCACTCCGTGTAACACAGACTGTCCCCTGAGCTATGTGGACATCGCCATCCCTTGCAACATTAAGGGAGCTCAATCAGTGTGTCTGATATGACAGATACTGGCCCGGGAAGTTCGGTGCATGTGTGGCACCATTTCCCATGAACACCCGAAATGGTGGGAGGTCGTGCTTGATCTCTACTTCCCCAGAGATCCTGAAGAGATTGAAAAGAAAGAGCAGGCTGCTGCTGAGAAGGCTGTAACCAAGGAGGGATTTCAGGGTGAATTGAGTGCTCCTACATTCACTGCTACTCAACCTGAAGGCACATGCTGGTCTGGAGGTGAGCAGGGACCCTCCATAAATAGTCAGCAGTTCCCTACTGAAAACTGGAGGGGCCAGCTGGCCACTGAAGACTGGTCCACAGCTCCCACTGCTCAGGCCACTGAATGGGTAGGAACAACCACTGAGGGGTCTTAAGTTGCCTTTCACAAAGGCAAACAAAATGGAAATAAGATTAACAGAAAATAAACAGTTTCTAAAAAAAACCCAACCAAACAAACAAACAAAAAAAAACAGAAAAACTCCCCATTCATTCAACAATTATTTATTGCATAAGATTCCTGTCATGAACTTAAGATCTACTGGAAGAGACAAATATTAAATTCTTAATTATAATCACTCCTTAATTATAAGTACTACTAAGGAGACATTGTGAAGGATCAAGGAAGGATTAACTGAGAAAATGACATTTAATTTGAGACAAGAAGAGTGAGTAGTTACAAGCAGTTTGGTGGTGAAAGGGGAATGAAAGGCATTTCAGACAGAAGAGCAGCAGGGGAAGAAAATCCTGATGTGGAGAGAAGCTTGGCATATGTGAAGAAGTGAAAGAAGTTTCTCTTATTGACACCAGGTAGAGAACAAAGAGGTTTAGTAATTGGATGAGTTAATCAGTCTGAACGGTACCTTTCCTTCCTTGGACCAAGACATATGCCCTAACGCAGTTCACAATATAGAAAATGTTCCCATTTGCTTCACCACATCTGAGGGCGCCTGTCACTCTCAGTTTATTCAGGGATATGCATCCTTCCTCCCAGAGACCTAACCCATTTCCCACCCATCACTCATTCTCAGGGCTATGAGATGCCTTATTAATCTGATACATGTATGTTTCCTCAGTTAAAGATCAACTTCTAAGCATCCAAGATAATGGTTCTCAAACTTGAGCTTGCAGATTCACCGGAAGGCTTGCTGAACCACAGAGTTCCTGATTTAGTAGGTCTGAGACGGAGCCCTAAAACTGACATTTCTAACAACTGTAGCATCATGCTGCTGGCCTGGTTTCCATACGAGGTTAAGTCACTAGGTTAAGGTGTCGTCCTTTTTTGCCAGTCACCTTTAGTTCCTTAACTCAAAGAAAAATGCTCAGGGAGTTTTTAAAAAGGAACATACTAAAATCAAAATTAAACTGGGTGACTGCTACATTTGCCTAATGGGACTATAGCTTTTCATCAGCAACACTGACCTTAAAGAATGGCATTCCCAAAGTTTAGCACATAGTAGGTACCCAAAACATGACTGTTCAATGAATTGACGATCTGTGGAGGAATCAAAGAATGGATGTAGCGTAGCAGATTTTATACATTAGTCTTTGGAAAGCTCTCATGATTCCTTTCAGCCTGAAAGGCCTTCTAGGAGGATAAATTGTCTTTCTCTTGGAATCCAGCCTCAGAAATTGCAGAGTCAAGATATGCTTGTATTTTAAGTACTTACTTGGATTAAAAACTGAATTGCTAACAGGATTACAAAATGCCAAGTTTGCTGAGACTCAAATTGTTTATGTGCATGTTTGGTTCTAAGTTCTTTCGTCAATCAGTTCATTTCTGTTTCTAATTACAGTCAATGTTTGTGGGTTTGTTTTTTTGACACCTGCACATGAATTCTCAGTCAAAACCAGCTTCAGTAATTTGCACAGGTATAATATAACTAAAACGAGGCTCGTAACCACCGATATGTCACCTATACTATGTGTCTAATGAATTTGGAGGTGTTGTACCTCAGTTCACATCGTGATTCAGGAAACGGTCTGCTATTTTTCCCATTTTCACTCCCACCATGTTGTATAACATTGTTAATGAACACTCTAACAATCTTCCTCATTCCAGGAGCATGGAGTTCTAGTAGATGATGCAATGTAATTTTCACTTGTGATTCCTTATTTATGCCTATCCTTGGAATCTCTGTATTTGGATGCTAGAAAAAGAAAAATGCCCAAGATAACCATAATTCTCCAAAACGTATGTGGTATTGATGGAGGCTAGCAGTCAGATCTTATATATGACCCAGGCAGTGGCTCATGGTCACTCCCATGTACTGTGAACCATCCTGAACAAGTCTGCACCCAGTATTTAACTTGGACCTTGACCCTAGCTGATACCTATAGAATGGCAAGCAATTTCTCTGTGGGCTCTAACAATCAGAGGCCTAGTTAGAGAAAAAGTCATTTCAGCATCAGCTGACAATTATTTTTTTGCCCAGAATATCCTTCCCTGCCCTCTTACTTGGTTTGAACTGGCTCACCTAATTGGGGTCAACCATAGAAAAAGAATGGGCTGCTGCATTTGTTGTTTCTGAATGCCCTGTGCTAAAGGCATGTGTTGGGGATAACATCTCTTATTTTTCCTAAAACGTAAAAGTTGAAGAATTTGAACAATGGCTGCAAAATATCATTGCAAGGGTGGGGTCAATAAGGAGAATTCAACTGAAATAGGAAGGTTCTCACACTGTATCACCTTGGGCATCCACAGCGGTTGGGGCCTGGCCATACACTGCCTTCGGGTCCTTCAGAAGGCAGCAGAATGATGTCAGTGTTAACATTTCACTGCACATTAATTCTTTAAAAAAAAAAAAAACAACTGTCATTTAATTTAAGTGCTTATATGCATATGGTTAATTAAGAAGCCAAAATTGGCTATAAGCTTGGTGAGCTCCAAGAACAGGGAGAGAGCGATCATTACGCTTCTGCTCATGGCTTAGCTATTTGTGAACCAGCTGATAATGTGCAAAATTAAGATTTCGTAAGTGGCATTTTAAATGAATGGTTAATGGCTGAAGATTAATTAAACAGTCAGGGTTGCTGAAGAAAAGCTGTTAAAAAATTATGTTTATAGGCCAGTCACTAGCATGCTGAACTGAAATCCTGAAAGATTGTGGCCTTTCTGTTTACCAAGAGAGCATTTTAACAAAGCAAGCCTCCTGAAGTAGGAGAGCCCACCTCTCCCCCACACCAGCAGCCACGCAGCAGCCTCAGGGATGTGCCTTTGGAATGAAAGCTGCCAAGGAGGAAAACAGACTGGGAAAGTGTTACATGGAGGGATCTTCATCTACAACCTTCATCTCAGGTAGCCAGGCCTATTTCATTTCTTTTCAGTGTGTTGCATAGTTCTGAGTTAGAGTAGACAGAGCCCAGGGGGGTTTTAAGAAGCTACTCTAATTCTGTAAGAGAGACAAAGAATTGCAGTGTATTGTTTTCAACCTGGAGTTGATACTTCTTTAAATAAATAAATAAATATGTATTTCTTTCTTTTTTTTTTTTTCTTTTTACCTCTGGCTCTACAATGAGTTCTTTAGGGGAAAGGCTTTCTTTACACATAGGAGGCACTGTAAAAGTATTTTTTTCAATTTATTTGTCATAGCTCAAGTCAATAAATATTGCATAAATAAATGAATGAAGGAGCTACCTCAAAGTTGTGTGGGGGAGAATGTCAAAGGCTTTTTTAAATGCCTTCCTGTCTGTGAAGTTCAATGGCCACCCTCTTCATCTTCCGGACCAGGGATCCCTGTGTGCCTATGCAATGACCGTGTCCCAGCCTCAGGGACCGTGTAGTCTAGTGGAAGAGACACGGGCATGTCAACAAGTGAACCGCAGCCTTGCTAAATACAGTCAGAGCACTCAAAAAGGGGAGTTAGGAATCTAGGCAGGGGCAGTGGGGGCTGCACAATCAGGAGTGTTTTCCTATAAATTGAAAAGGAAATCACTTCTGCCTATTTTTTTAAAAACACTGACGTCAAATTGTAGTTTTTCTTTATGAGCTCGTGCTTTTCAATTCCCTGCTCCCAGGCAGAAGACCCACATCATGCAGGCCAGACGGTTGTGTCTCCTGTTTAAGAGTTCCCTAGAGAAGGAAACCCTGCAGCCTCCCTGCGTGTCTTGTTGCAGTGTTTAATCACCCTTCCAATCAAGAAGTTAATCCTATTTCCTCTTCTTCAGCCTTCTTTGGCTTGGTGGACTCTGTAAAGCACCCAGGGGAACCCCTTGGAAGCCTTGAGAAGTTAATTAGTCGACACTGGGCTGCTCTAGGTTCACAGGTGGGCCTTGTCCCAGTGAGGCTGTGTACGTGCACCATTGTGAGGGTAGATTCTGTTAGATCGCTAATAAGTCAGAATTTTTCCTCTGGGTCTCAAGACAATGGGAGCCAGTTGACACTTTAATCTGAAAGAAGCTCTTTATTTCATTCACAGCTACCTGTTGAGTTAGACACCACTCAAGTTTGGCCTCGTGTCATAGAACTCAGAAGCCGAATGGTATACGTTGATAAGTAATAACATTAAGGATGATTAATAATAGCCAACCGTAGACATTACTGAGAACTTGCTATGGCTAGATGTTGGACTAATTGCTTTGCATGGAGCATTTCACATCCTGACCACATAACCAGGTGGTACTATTATTGTCCTGTACAAATGAGGGACTCATGAGTTGCAGAGAAGTTGGAGGACTGGCCTGATATCATCAGGGATGGGCCAGGATTGATACCTAATTAGTCCAAACCCAAAGCTGAGACACTTAGCCACCATGCTGTGTTGACTGCTGTATTCATTTTTAAAAATTATTTTCTTTCTCCTAAGTTCTGTTTCATTCTGGACTCTTTTTCTCCCATGTGTATAAAATCCAACTCTATAAACTTTGCTTGTAAATAGTGATAGCTCTGCTGAAAAATAGTCCCCAGGCCAGCAACTGTTCTTGCTGAGATTATGGACAGTTGAGTGGCAAGTCCCTTCTCCTTTAAAAAAAAAAAAAAAAAAAAAAAGGCAGTAGTGCTTCACTTTAGGAAAACTGATAGTTCAAAAGCTTTTCCATTCCGGTGAAAATCGAACTGATGCAAAAGGGAAAAAAAAAAACAAAACCAAAAACAACAACAACAAAAAAAACGGGTGCTTCTGGGAGAAAACCTGTGCCATTGAAAGGACAAGGTAAAAACTGCTTGCAGATTCCAGAAGCATCTGGGGAGCAGTGATGTCCAATAACTGTGGCTAAAAGCTGCATTAATTGACCAGTCACAGGTTGGAAGCTACCTCCAGCCAGGATCCCTAACTCGCTGGTGCTCTTTCATAAGCAGAGTGAGATGGGGGAGGTCACCTTCCATGGGGTTCTCCAGACAGAAAGGAAGCAGCTGTGACCCAGAGGCCTCTCTTTACAAAGGAAAAGCTTGGCTTTTCAAACCGCTGCATTCAAATCGCCAGGGGAGCTTGTTAAAATGCAGATTTTGATTCCGGAGGGCCTAGATGGGTCTGAGGTTCTGCATTTCTAACAAGTTCCTGGGGACTCTCACCCTGCTGGTCCCCGGACCACACTGTGATTAGCTGGGGTGCAGACTAGAATAAGGCAGGGCTTAATTGGTATTGATTTTTTAAATCATGTAAAATAAATATGTGGCAAATCTCTTATGAAAACCTTCTGAAGTTTCAGCAGTCAGTTCCTCATATTGGTGAGTTGGCAGAGAGAGCTCATTCCCTTCCAGGCCAGAATATTCCTTGCTCAGGTTCTCTTTCCTGGAAGGGAAAGCTTGGCTTTCTGTTTGTGTTCTGGAATTGCAGAGGCTGCCCTCGGCCTCAGTGGGCCGCGTTTTGACCCCTTGCTGTGCTGGAGAAGCCTCTAACACCTTAGCAACATACTCTGTCTCCACACTTGAATAGGTGTAAATTTGAATTTCTCTCCTCAGGTGCTGTTACCAACCTGCCAAGAACAGTTTTCCCACTACATATCAGTAATTCATTGTTCCCACCACACCCCACTCAATTACGTGTCTCCGTGGCTCTGTTTATTCCATCATTTGATTTAAAGGCAGTTATATTACAATTACGTACTATTTGTGGACTGGCAATATTTTAACTAAATCCTACCTTAACTCCTCTGATAGAGGATATCACCCGCATTGACCTGCACCCTATACATAAAGTTTCTGGAGTATGTCCTTTTGGATGTTTTTATCTGAATGCCAGTGTTTTAGATTAAATTATGTATCCCCTTTTTCGAACAACAACCACCAAAGTTGATACCACTAAAACCATTTGTAACAGTGAAGAGAGAGAAAACACAAATATTCTTCCTGGGGATTGGGTTGCATTTCAGTGTATTTATCAATTATGAATTATAATAAATGGGAAGATGTTCTCAATTAATGAGACTTTCTTCTCTATGTGGGAAAGAGTCAAACCGAGAACAGAATCCCTAAACCCAACCTAATGTCTGGACAATGGGGCTGCTTGACCTAGTTTGAAGCAGCTCTGTCCAGTAGAAATATAATGTCAAGCACATATTTAATTTTAAATTTTCAGTAGCCTCACTTAAAAAAGTAAAGTTAATTTTATAATATATTTTTAACCAAATATATGCAAAATATAATTTTAACACATGTTCAGAACAGTTATTATACAGCTATTTTACACTCCTTTTTTCATACTAAGTTTTCAACATCTGGTGTGTATTTTACACTTTACAGCCCATCTCAGTTTGGACTGGCAGCATTTCAAGCATTCAGTAGCAATGTGTGACCATTGGCTGCCATATTGGACATCCCAAAATCCCTTCAGCATACTTCCAGTGGTGGCTGATGCTTCAGTCTTAAGTTTTCCAGATACAGAGTCCACGGTAATGGACAGACCCTCTCATTGAAGGCTAGCTCCCGTGGCAGAAAACTCTTTCTTGTGTTAAACCCTGAAATGATGCCAGATAAGGACCACTTTTCCTTCTTTCACAGAGTTTACAGGCTAGAGTAAGAAAAAGACATGGGAACAATAAATTTCCATTCCCAGGAAACAGAAAAGTCTGTCAACTCTACCTTTTCCATCTGTAGAAAGATGTACCCCAACTTAAAAGTCAGCTGCTACGCAGTGAGGTAACCTCAAAATGGGCCGAGCTAGACAAGGTGCATGTCTAATCACATCCCAGATCTGTCCTTGTTTTGCCTGGAAGGAAGATAGAACCAATGATCTAGCTCAACCTACAAGGCTCTACGTGACATGGAGAATGGAGACGGCCTCCAGACAGGAGTACATACATGTGTGGCCTCCCCCACGCATAAAGGTTTGTCAGCAGCTAACTTGGGCAGAAGGTAACTAATTACAACAGTGTAACATCCATATCGATTCTCATTTAACTCCAGTCCTTCCTCCCTCACCAATGGTATTCATTCTAGCCAGGAATAGTGAAGAAGGTGCTTTAGAGCAGCACCTTCTCTTTTCTTGGGTTTCACTCTTATCCTTGTTAAACTGATCATCCTCTCGAGATGTCATGTCTCTAGGATTTCATAATGACAGACTTCACTTCACTTAATTAATACCCCACTTTTAATTATAAGCCTTTCTTGCCTACTCTTGCTGCAATTTTGTGATGGTGACATGTCAACATACAGCACCATTATTTACGTACTTGCTCAAGCTAGAAATCTAGGGTTCCTTCTTGAGGCTTCCATCTCCCTGAGCCCCACACCCAGACTCCTTCCCAGGAAGATCCATGAGAATGGATCTTTGGTAGCCAGTGGTGGCTTTGGTTGTCTGTACTCTACATTTCCCCAGTGAGGAAATGCTGTGGGGTCCAACATTCTTACACACATCTCTGGATCCATCGTGCTTTCCCTTTGACATGCTGCTAGAAGCTGGACGATGTTCAATCTGGGATGCTATGGTGGCTGAACTAAGGAACATTGTCTTCTGTTCCCTACATGCATTGCCTTTGACAAACGCCTCTCAAAATACAACTCTCTTCTTTTCCCTATCCTCCCACCTTTCTAAGGCCCCCGATCTTAGTTGGATGACCCAAGACCATTGCTCTAATTGACTATAGTGCCATTTCTCTCTGTACCTGTTCATTTTGTTTTTGTTTTTGTTTTCCACATGAAGCCCTATGTGTTATTCAGGATTTAACCCAGATGTTACT
The DNA here is from genome assembly GCA_004023965.1 of Spilogale gracilis. Taxonomy (NCBI): domain Eukaryota; kingdom Metazoa; phylum Chordata; class Mammalia; order Carnivora; family Mephitidae; genus Spilogale; species Spilogale gracilis. The sequence goes on from PITA01000472.1 coordinate 31,594, forward strand.
TGTTTATTTCCTCAGTGAGATCTTGAAGCAAGAACTACATTTAATTTCTAATCCCAGCACAATTCCTGAGGCATCTGGTATTCAATAAATATGCATTGAATAAATGAGTGAATCCAAGTGGCTCCACTGTTAGCCACATGACTTTAAGATCGCAGAGCTTTCTTGTCACACTCGAGCTGGCCAGCCTCCCAGGCTGATATGACTTGTCTGGCCTTCTGGTCAGCACAGCCTCCTTCTGGTTGTCTCTCCTCTCCGATCTGCTCTGATGCTTGTGTTTCAGTGATCGCACAGGTTCTCCTGGTCCTTGTCTCTTAGTAGTGGAGTGGCACACCTTCTGTTCCGTCAGGAAATGCCTCCTCACCTACTTCTGGCAGGTAAAAGACTTCCCAGGACACACAAATCACTATTCTCTCCATCTGGTCTCCACCTCAAATACTTCCGAAGGGCACAAGGAGTAGTTACTCTTCAGAAGCTACTGTCTTGGTGGATATGGCTATCCATCAAGAGAAAAAGCTCTTGTTGGCAATTACATTTTTGTAACTCTCTTTCCCACACCTGATATTTGTCACTGATTCTTGTTGATCTCTAGTCATCTCTACTGTTACAATCTAGAGAATTCTGCTTGAAATGAGCATTGAACTTATTGACCTCTAGTTTCCTAGAGTTTGTTTTGGCCATTAAAATAAAATTGGCTGTGATTCACTCACCTCAAGTGTCTGGACACTTCTTCCATGGTCTGTAATTTCTCAGAGATACCATCTATGTTTCTAGGGGCACACCTCCCAGCTCTTTCAAAATAGTGGACATAATTTGTGAGTACTGGCAACTGGGATGTCTTTAAAGCATCTTGGATCGTGTATTTTCCTCTTTCTCCTACCACGCTTTTCTTTTCTGCCACTCTTCTGCCTTCCCTTGATGGAAATGTCAGAGGAGTCACTTAATGTCTCTGCATTTTTCCCCATCTGTAAAGACGGGAGGGTGGGACTAAGTGATCTCGGCACTTCTTTCCAACTCCAAAATTATATGGTTCTGCGAGTCTTTAATGGGAGCAAAATAGGAGTTCAGGTTGCTCTGCCTTTTCTCTGGTGCTGTTACCATGTCAAAGTCAGTGGCCTATCCTTTCTTATTCCACTCCACAGTAGCTTTAACAATCAAATAAAACATAAATCTTTAATGTCATTATCATTTGTTTTACAAAAGGCCCCATAGCTCCCTTTGAGGTTCACTTGTCTGACCATCTCAGACCTCTTTGCTACCTTCTTTGTTAACCACAGCACTGGGACGCTTCCTCATTCTCCCTCTGCTCACCACTGGGGGAATGCTTCAAACGAACTCCAGATTTCAAGAATATAAGCATTCGTGTGAAGCTCCCTAAACTCTCACACTGGCAATCACTTTTGTCTGTTACCCAGGTGGTCCTGTCCTTAGTTAATGAGAACTTGGGTTACGAGATTGTAAAAAACTTTTGGCAATGGAATTTTAGACACACACACACACACACACACACACACACACACACACACACTTTGTGATTTTTCCCTTACAGCAATTGAATATCATAATTGGTAACTATACTATTATAAACTTTACTTTTTTCTACAGAAACGTTCCCTTAAAAAAGATAGAATCTTGTTCGTTCAATGATAATATCAAACCTTTCAAGGAAGGGCAAGGGTTATGGAATACCAGAATACAGGCAAGTCATTCTTAGTCTTTCCAGAGAAGTCTCCCCACGAACTCCCCTTCCCACTTAAATTCTCTGGCCTAGAATGTACTGAAGATGTACCTATAAAATGAATGAAGTTTCAAACAGCTACTAGGCCTTGCCTTCTAAGATTTTATATGGTCTTCTGGGGGCCAAGGTAGAGAAAGTAATGTTTGGGTCTTAAATAGGATGAAAAATGTATGGAATTTACCATCATATCATGGGAAACTCTTACACAGATTTTGTAGCATCCTGGCCTTTAATAGACAGGTGAGCATGAAAATACTCTTTAAAACAAAGTTTGTTGTGATTTTTTTTTTTTCAAGCCTAGGAATGATGTGAAACAGATATCAGAAGGGAGCATTGATCCTTGTAGTCTGACATTTGACAAATTGCAAGTTGTATCCTGGCTCATACCCTTTAATTCAGAGACTGGAAGTGGTGTTTACAGTTTCGTCCTTGTCCATGTTGATGTTTGTTGTTGGGCATGGTGAGGTTGCCCACGTACACCTGTGGAGCCATGGTATTGAATAAACATGGTTTTCATTTTACCTTTACACTTCATTTTATATAATCAGAGCTAGGTTTTCAAACTGATATATTCAGTCCCTGTTCTACGTACATCGTTTTTCTTAAGTTACAGGTATTAACTTACACAAAAAGGGCATGATCAGTGAAAGCCTACTTTCATCTTCTAAGTTTAAATTAGTAACCTATGAGAAACTCACTAGGAAATACCTCAACCATTAACTGGGCCAAATGGTAACACTTAAGGTAACATACTATACCATCCATTTATGTTCTAAGCGAAATGAAACTTTATTTTGATTGGGATCGTCACACATAATTTCTGCACATAAACTACATCTAAGGATAGCTTCCAAATGGAGTTACCACTTTTTGTTTAACAGGCAGGAGGCTCTCCTTTGTTTTCAAACCTCTTTACAAAAGCATCACTAACCCAGTGACACACAGTTGTAGAGAAGAGGGAATTGTCACTCGGCTTACGTGGAACAAAAAAAGAGCAAGGTTGGTCTCCATCAGCGTTCAGTATGTCTGAGGGCTCTTTTGTTTAGCTGGACTTCCCTCTAGCCAGCAGTGCTTTTAGAGTCTTGGAATTAGATTTCTTTCTCTTGTGCTGGTTATTGAAAGGTGTACATAGATTAATGCATGTTGTTAGTCTCTGAAGGTAACATAGGATATGTACACTGCATAATATGAGTTGTCTACTCAACTCATAAAGTCATGGAAAAGTAAGAAGAAAAGACAAACCTTCTCTGGATTTATACACATACACTTTCTCTTTAGGGCCTTTCAAAGTTGTCCTCGTTTTCTTATAGACCAAGATGTTTACTTTATAAAGAATCAGTAAAATAATGTAGGATAAATTTTGTCCATTGTTAAAACCATGAAGTTTTGATTTAGGAGTACATAAGGGCCATCATATTGAGTTTAGTAATAAATATATTGTGTCATATATAGTGTGAGATGACAAAATATAGGCTATAATCTGTATCGTAAAAGGGAGGCTAAATAAATTATGTTGATCTCTATGGGTTTGTCTCAAGATCAAGGAATAATAATTCTCTATTCTTACATTCCCAAGCAATAATAATTCTCTATTCTTCAAATTTCCTTGCTGCTTAAAATTCCCAGAAGCATGGGGCGCCTGGGTGGCTCCGTTGGTTAAGCGACTGCCTTCGGCTCAGGTCATGATCCCGGAGACCTGGGATCGAGCCCCACATTGGGCTCCCTGCTCTGCCTCACTCCCCCTGCTTGTGTTCCCTCTCTGGCTGTGTTTCTCTCTGTCAAATAAATAAATAAAATCTTTAAAAAAAAAAATTCCCAGAAGCAGAGAAGCCAACTGGGGCAAAACAAGATGGTGAAAAGTGGTCCCAGGTTCTGTGGGACACTGTCTGAAACCTTGGCTAGTCCTCAGACATATAGTATAGCCAAATAAATTGAGGGTAGGATGAGCTCTAGACATCCTTTCCAGTCCTAGGGTTCTGTGGTCCCTAGAAGGGGAAACGGAGATGAATGAGAATATGAGAAATTGAATAGAGGGAAAAGAAAAGGTACAGAAATGAATAGAGAAATAGACCGTTCCTGGGATTTGAGAGAATGGCAACTGGTGACCAACAAGTTTTAAAAAAGGAAGAGAATGACCAAACATGAGAGTTGAAGTGACCCATTAGAGCCAGAAGCTTGGCATTTTTATAAATGCCAATAATTCCATGAGAAGCTCATGAAAAAAGAGAGTTCTGAACTAGGAAATCTCTCATGATAGTTTTCCTTCTATATAATCCCCCAATAGCCTTCCATTTTAATTCACTCCCACGGTAATTTTTAACCAGCAAAGCTCTAAAAACTCTCCATTCTCATTAATGAAAAGAGGACGTCTTTCATAACTTAGCATATTACCCACTACAGTATTCTGCCTTTTGAATCACAGGTTAATTTTTTATGAATCACTTGTGAAAAATATAAACAAACTTAAAATTCTATTTATGAGTCAGACGACCAACAAAGTAATGAGATTCCGTGTTATGGTAACTGTCACATCTTGTCTCAGCCCTGTTGTGTCTAAATGTTCGCTCTCTTATTAAGCTCCATTAGAGGATTTTACAATACCAAATTGTTTATACACTACTGGTTCTCTGCCGCCCGTCAGTAGGGCATGTTTCACTCATTATTGCTGATGGTATGGTACACGGTTAGCAAGAGCTGGAATGACATTCAGCAGGAAGGCGGCACACACTCCCTGAAATGCTTCTTTCCCATACATTTCCCAACATGCCATTTTGAGTATATACTTTGAAGTTTGCGATTCAGTCTGATACCTTATGAGTGAGGGACTCTTTTTCCCTTCATTAAATTTAAGTGACCCCTCCACTGCCAAATTTGTATTTCTGTAAACCTTATCCACAACCTCACGCAATCCCCAGGGAAATGCTTTCTCTTTCTTCCTCACCATGTTAAATTTAAAGTAACTAATATTTGTAGCTTTCTTTATGGAGTACAAAAGCATTTTCACAATCCCACCGCATTATCACCACTACCTTTCTTCCTAGTACAGAAGAGGAGGAAACTAAATCTGATAGAAGAAAAACTCCTTCCCCACCTCTCCCCTTAATACATACCAGATTTTGACCCCAGGATAATCAGTTCTGACTCCGATGTTATATACCTTCCTTTTATATTGTTGTTAATGATACACTGTTATTTTCTAAATTTTCTGTAACAAGTATTTTATATTAAACTTAATAACCAAAAGTTAAAGCAGAAAACAAACATCAAATCACCCATTATCCCACAATCTAGACTTGACCATCCTTAACATTTTAGATGCTCATTTCCAATCCAATCTCTGAATATATCACTGTATATGCAATATATAATTTGTGTTTCTGCCCAGCACTGCTACATTTATATACCTATGTAAGATTTACATGCATATATAAATTTTGGTTTCTTGCCTCTTTATCATTGTATTGTGCTTTTTTTCTTGTTCCAGTTTATCTTTTCAAAATCATCCCTCTTACTGGTTACGTAAAACATTGCTGCATAGCTGTACCTTAATTTATGTAACCTTTTCCTTAATGCTAGACAGTTAGGGCATTTCAGAGTTTTCAGTGTTATAAATTATTCTCCGATAAGCACCTTTGTACATACATCTTCCTATACACCTTGGATTATTTTCTTAAAATTCCTAGACAGGAAATTCATCAGGGGCTTACAACATAGTGCAAACAACTCCCTGGGAAAATTGAACCAATGCTGCCAGCAGCAACGTAGGGGAGAGCTCATTTCAGCCCATACCTGACGATACTGAATAGTATCTCTTTCTCCGCCCCCCGCCCCCCCTCCCGTAAATCTTTGCTAATTGGGTGAAAAAGAGTACGTTATCATTTCACTTTGAACTTCTTAGCTTCCTAGTGAGGGTAAAGCATTTTTATGGAAGCTCGGGTCTGTTCCAAATTACCATTAGAAGTTTTCATTCTGACTCAGCCTTGTTCCATTATCAGGAGGAACAGTTCTTGGAATCAACCTGTTTCTTCCCTCAAAAAAATCTGTTTGGATTTATCAAGACGTATTTGGATGCAGGTTTTTATACCCCTCTTGACAAAAATGAATGATTACACACCTGGGTCTTTAAAGCACAGAACTAAGCCACATCTGTTTGGATCTTGTTTTAATCGACTAACCTTTACCCCTACTAGAATAGCATCCCCCTGAATAGGCAGTGTCAGAAAAATAAGACCCTCACAGTAGCTAGTGAAAGAAATGTCACATCAGGGTCTGGACATTCCTATGACAACCCAGCCCCATCTATCACCACTCCCATCAGCATATGTTGCAAAGGAAGCCCCTTTGCAATGTTTAATCTGAGAATTTTAATATTCAATGTATATTTGACATTGAAAGCTCACACCTTATTTGCTATTGTCAGGCTTAGTTGATAGACAGCTAGGTCAGTCTCTTTTTATAGTCCATTTCTGAGATGAAACTATAAATTTTGAAGCTAGGCTTCATCATTGCAGAGAGAAAAGCTTTTGCAGCCTATTGTTGAAATATAACATTTTATAGGATTTATGAGGTCCAGATTCAAGAGAAGATCATTTGCCAAGCACTTAAGGCTGGTTTTGCTGCCCTTTGCTTTTCTTCCCCTCCTACAAACAGATATGGGGGGGAATCCATTAGAAAAGAAAAATTATGAAGAAGAACTTACTTGATTCAGTACAAATGTCAGCCTAAGGAAGAAAAGGTCCTGAGCGTTTACCGTGAGGAGCTTCGACCATACAGGGCTGCTCCTTGGTGGTAGGAATGCTGTTTGCTTCTGCAAATGAAGTGGCATCATGTTTGTTTTTATAGTAAAGTAATGCCTCTGATTCTGAGCAGCCTTTTGAATTTATGCACAGAATACGAATCCTCACCAACACGCTTCCAGGATTCTTTTTGAAATTCTGTGATAGGATGAGCTCTGTGATTTGGTCATATTCCATTTAGCTTGTTTTATTGCTGTTAATTTTACACCCGAAAATAGATTCTCTGAAACTTGTGATCACAATAGCTGTCAGGTGGTCGAAAATGAAGGAAACCACCAGACAGTGTCAGATTTATTAAGCGCTGTAGAAGTACCAAATTAATTCAATTCTTTGTCTTTGAAAGGTTCAGTGTCCACAAGCTGGATTTATCCTAATGGACAAGCAATGGAAGGAACAATAGTCAATTAGCTATCTCCTTAGCCAGACCACACGCTGTTGGAACGGGTGTAGGGTGAGCCACCGGTGCACCTAGGCAGACCTCCAGTTTGTTCATTTGGACTGCAAATGACTTAATTTAACATTTTTCTAACAAATGCATTAGGTAGAATGGTGACGCTTTCCTTTTTAGTTTTTTTTCCTTAAAAGAATCGCTAGCAGAAAACCATGTTAAGTAGGCTTCTCACTCCATTTGGTTCCAATCACTGCCCTTAATGCGTGCATTTCTGAGTCGCCTGTGACTTTTCCAAGCACCAAACCCCAGCAGGATAAATGTAGAATGGAGAGTTCTGATGCTACATCTATCGGACCTCTTGGAAAATGTTTTATATGTATCGCATCATGAGTCCAGCATTGGACCATCTGCCTGTTGTCCTTTTTCTTTTCTTTTTTTTGTTAGCATGAACGAATTAGCTATTCTCCTCCTATTAGAGTTACAGTATGTGCAAGACTTTGAAGGTAAAGTTTTGGGTTTAGGTCCCACATGAACCATTTTTATCTCCCTGTAAAACCGAGGACTCATTTATCAAATTTATTAGCTGTGAAGTTCATCTCCTAATCATGCCATTTGTCTCGTGTTATTTTGTGGTTCTAGCTTTAACCTGTTTTCCCCTCAAAAATATTAACCTTTTGCCATGTGTGTTCTGGTGGCCTCAGGAAAACATATGTTGCTTGTCCGGGGCCCCATGTCTCCCCATTTCTTTTTATTTGGGAATGGATTCCAAGTTGGTGTCACATGATGAGCTTCAAATTAAATTCAGAAATTCTGTGTCTGATCTTTGTTGGTCAGATTGCAGGCTATCAAGCCTCAATGTGAAGTCCTGTGGGAGGACTTAGTTCTCAACTCTGCCGAGGTTCCCTTCTGCACTTTCACGGCATGGCCCCCTTTAAACAACAAGGGGTATGCTTCAGGTTATTACGTGAGTAGTTACATCAGCACACCAGCGCAGAGTCGGGCTTGTATATTTTTCCAGCCCATCTCAATATTCTCTTTGTTACAGAGTGGAGGATGTGTAGGGAAACATTGCACCTGAATTTTTTATAGGTTCACTCCCTTTGCCATGCTAGATGCCATCTCCCACAAAATTTGAGTCATACCTCAACTGTATGAATCCTCTTTTAATGTTCAGCTGTCCTGAAGTGTGCAGTTGTGGAATACGTCTAAACATCTCAAGTGAAAAAAATTGGAGGCATTGGTTTTAACAAAAGCAATAAAAATGGCTACAGCTGAAAAGCATTCCAGAGGTAAACAGATGTCTTCCTTGTTGTCAGACTCTTGCTCAGTAAAAAACACTTTAAAAGCACATGATGTTAGCCTCTCTTTCTTGTTCTTGTGTCTAGGGAGGTCAGAAGGAAGGAATTCAATTTTTATGATCCCTAAGATTTCAGGGTAGAGCGCTCCAGTGTGGGAAACAGTATCCACCTTATCTGCCTGAATTACCATTGTTGAACTATGAGTGTGTTTGCAGGGGTGTGTGTGTTTGTAAGACAGATGTGAAGGGGAGAAGCATTCTGATTTCTCTGAGAGAAGTTTCATAATTTTGTTCTTGAACCCTGGCACAAAGGCCAGCACTCCAGTATCCAGTAGACACTCAATAATTCCTTTTGATCATCGGTAACTGGTCTTCAGTAACGTTAATATCCCAAGTCAGGGCTAGACTTAAAGGGATTGTGTTTGGGAAGCCCTACTCCCCTCACCCAATCACCTACCAGGTTTCCAAGGCCCTCAGGCTCTGCCATTTTCCCTCCTGGCATTGAAACTTGTCCACAAGCATTAATTCCAAACCACCCAGGTTTTAAGGGAGATCAAAGCCTTGAGTTGAGCTAGGGTTGAAGTGCTGGCATCAACCTTAAGGCAATGGGTAATTACTAAGGGCTTCCTACTTTCCCTGAGAAAACCTACCTCTGCATCCTTCTTCCCAAGCCCCTAAACCCATTTGCTAGATCCAGCCAGTTTCTCTTGAAAATATAAAGTGGCGAACTTCAAAATAGGGAATGTTGGATTCTCAATTAACCTGGAGCATCAGGTTGAGGGCTAAGTTTTCTGCTGGACTGACTTCCTGGGCTGTGACCATATCCCATTCATGACATCATAGTCCATTCTCTTTTCCCTGGAGCTGCACTTGACTTAACAACAAGAAGAATGCTTTTGGTTTTACTGGAGATAGGATGTCATATTTCCACTTGGCAGTTCTCCCTTTAGCCCTGCTCAAGATTTCAGCTACTTCAGCAGAGTACTAGCAAGTGATATGCTTATTAGAAAACTTTATTAATCAGAGTAGAGTATTATTTGGCAATTAGGTTTTAATGAGAATGAGGAACTGAATTTAATTCAAAGTTAAAGGTCAGCAAATGGTGCTAGCCTACCTTTTATAAAGTGTCTGAGCTTGGACATTCTCTGCTTCTGGACAGTTTCACCTGGAAGTATGTGTGCCATGTTTAGTATGAAATAGCATGGAAAAGGTTTCCAATAACTCCAATTCAGCACAGATATATTCCATGAGCATTGATAAGCCATGTGCATTGTGACTTGGCTAGACAATTCTTATGGGAGTGGATGGCACCAAGACGTTATGGTAATTGCTGGCTGGAAACAGGAGGCCATGAAAATATAATACAATGGACAGAATTGCAAAAACTTGTCATTTCTTTAAATAGTGAGCTATCTGTGCAATGCCTAGAAATGGCAGAGTAGCTTGCACAAAATCATGAGGGGTAGACTTATTTTTAGCTTATGAGCCTGGGAAAGAGAAATGCAAAAAGATCTGCCTTGTCTAGGCAACTGCTGGGGTTCTGTGAGTAGCTGCAGCCCTACAACCTCTCCTGTACACACTCTCCCCACCCAGGCCTAGACCCTCCCCCCACCCCCCACCACCCCCGAAAGTGCACCATTGTCACTCCCTTTTCCTTCCCACTTCTCCTGGCTCACTTTGTCAAATCACTTTCTTGTTTTCACCTCCCACAAAAATGCATTTGTTGACGACATCCCAGGTGAGGGCAATGTACCAAGTTCTACAGAAGGCACAAGAAGGATCATTGCTTAGCCACAGTAGTTCGAGATTAAACAAAAGATTTAAACTAAATAAAACATATGAATGATCATAATGCCATGAAGAGGAAGGTCAGGGCCCTCATAAAGGTACCAGGTACTGTGGGGACTCCAAGGCAGGAAAGACTGCCTTCTGCCAGGAAATGTTTATGGAATAGCTTATGCTTAGGACAAAATGCTTCTGAATTCATCTGTTTCTCTCCATGTCCATGACCACCACCACCTAGGCCAGTCTCCCATCACTCCTCACTTGCACTCTGTAACCACCCCTCTTCTGCTCCCATGGAAAAGCCAGAGTTGTCTGCTAAATATTTAAATTAGATGAGGTTCCTTCCTTGTTCGATATCTGCTAACATCATCTCATTTCACCTGCAGTCCAATCCAAAGATCTGACCAGGTCCTGCAAAGCATATGATTTCAGCCAGCCATGCCTGTATCTCTTTGACCTTGTCACTTACCACTCTATCCCTTGAGATTTTATCTCCAGCCATACATACCTTCTTTCTGTACCTTTAACTCATCCAAGTCATTCCCTCCTTTAGGGCTTGAGCTTTAGCTATTTTCTCTCTCTAGAATGCTCTTCATTTGGATGCTTCTGGATGGTTTCTACTTATAATTCAACTCTTTGCTTCAAAGACAGATGCCTTTCTTGACAACTCAATCTAAAGTAGCCACCCAGTGGCTATCTTGTTATCATATGGTATCTTAAGAATCTGAGTAGCACTTACACTGCTTGATACGTTTTCCTATTGGTTTTTGTACTGTCTGCCCTGCTAGAATATAAGGCTATGTGGTTATGTGTCTTGTGCTCCTCCCCTCCTGTATTCCCAGGGTCTAGATGCATCGTTAGTGAATAGGGAGTGCTCAGTAAATATTTGCTGAGTGAATGTAAGGATTTTGAAGGATTTCCCAGGTAAGATTCATTTCTGTCATTACTCTGCCAAGTACTGACATGGGAGAAACCCGTGTGAACAGGTCATACAAAGCCTCCATTCTCACACCTTATTTTCTTCTGGAGATAGGCAGACAGAGATAAAACGACAAATAAATAATGAAGATCTGTTCAGAGAGTGATCAGTGCTGCAGGGAAACAGACAAGCTGACTGGGTAGAGAGTGACTTGAAGGGTCTTTGGATTAGGTGGCCAGAGAAGGCCCCTCTGGCAAGGGAAAGTATGCCCTGAAACACTCGAGGCAGAGGAGCTGTGACAAGCTTGGGCTGTCCAAGGGATGGGGGAAATAAGAAGGATGGTGCTGAGCACAGTAGGGAATTTTCAGTGATGCCTGAAGCTCAGAGGAATGTAGGGTCCCGTTCAGTGAAGAGCGACCACATGGACCTTGTAGAGTGGCTTGAGAATCCACACATAATGACAAGGCAGTGGATGTTTTTAAAGTAAAGACTGATATCATCTTAATTATATTGTTTACGAAAGAGGAGACATAATTACAGGTAGAAAAGGTAGTGTGGATAAAGGCATGAAGGAGGGGGTGTGGGTAAAAGCTGTAGGTAAGTTTGGGGAAGAATAAAATTTTCCCTAAAAACCAGACTGCAAGTGGGGCCAGAGAGGAGGAAGGCTGGCTTGGAGATATAGGCAATGGGAAGAGAGCAGAAAGGTTCTTAAAGCAAGAGAATGATGTGAGCAGAGCTGTGCCTTAGGAGGGCTAAGCTGGCAGCTGATTAGAACAGAGTCCCAGCGGAGAGACTAGTTACTAGTTACTAATAGTAACTAGAGACTAGTTACTGTTATCATGGTTCAAACAATGGGTGTATGAGCTGGGCTTATTAAGAAGGAATGCATGGGGTGGGGGAGCATATTAGTAGAGGCAACTGATTACAACTGATCAGATGTAGAATATATGAGAGAAAAGAAGCTAACAATAATATAGAAAATATTGATACCAATAATAGCTTGCTCATTGAGCCCTTCTCACATGCCAGGCATCTTTCTGACTCTACTTTAAATATAATCCCTCTAAGATCTATCTATCTCTATCCCCAAGTCACAGACAGAAGTTATATAACTTCCCCTAGGTATCCTGTCCTCTGAATGCTAATCAGTATTTCAAGCCTTGATGAGCATGAAGAGGGAACTAAAAAGCCAGGAAGATAGGAGAGAAAGTAGATTTTAGAAAAGAGGTGAAGAGATTGTTCCTGGGCAAGTGGAATGTTAAGATGTTGGTACATTTCAGGTGCAAACATAGAACAAGGACTGAGCGTGGTCTCTGGAGTTCCCTCATAGTATAACAGCTAGAGATGCATGTCTAGGTGTAGGAAGGCTGTGTTGAGGACTTGTCCCAAGTGAGGCACTCCAGTGACCATCTGTGGAATAGATGGCTCAATAAATGAAGGAACATGAGAAGGAATATAATAATCACAGCCCAAAGAGTCAACGGTATCCCCAGGGACAAAAACATGGGTAAGAAGGGGTTAAAGAATATTAGAGAAGGCTGGTGTTTAGGAAACAGACAATGAGACTGAAGAAGAAGGAACAAAGAGAGACTTGCTGCCCAATGTCCAGTCCCGCAGAGAGGCTAGGGTTTTCTGGGCCTCCTGACAGCAGTTTCGGCAGTGGTGAAAGTGTACACCAGATTGTCATCAACCGAAAGGAGAGCATGGAGATGACAGAAGGAGAGCACAGACCATTGTTTTAAAAAGTCTAGTGAAAAGAGGGAAAGAGACAGAAGGCTTGATGGGGGAGAAGGGGCTCCTGGACAGTAACTTGTTACAAAGGGTTTTATTGCTACTGAGAGAAGAGATTGAGGATTAGAGTCTTCTGGGCCTCACCAGGAGTGTGGTTGTCTATGCTGACACGGGCAATGGGGGCCTGACCTGTGTGACAGCAGGATTATATCAAGCCTTAGGCACCATCTAATTCAGAGCCATGCCCTGGCAGAAACTCTCCCAGGGTGGGTACACGGGATCATACCCAGCTGGATTAACTTGGTGATACCCTCATTTACATGAGGGTAGAAAGTACTGATGTCATCATCCTGCTGATTTTTAGAGAAGCAAGACTTATTTCCCCACTGACAAGAATTTGTGACACTCAGCAGCTGTTTAAAAAAAAAAAAAGAGGTTCCCTCCGACCCCTTCTTCAGACTTCTCTGGACTTACATCTGTCTTCCCAGCTGTGAGCTGCTGAATTCCAGGGTGCAAAACCAAGGGACATACGTGGGAGGGGCATACAAATAATGATTACATGCTGCTTAAATATAAATCTTGGTTTATTGTGTGTTCATAGGCACATGCCTTCAAATTCAAGTGTGCGCTTTTCTCTCTCTCTCTCCATATCTGTCTGTAAACCGTGATGGTATTAAGCATATGTTTTAATAAATATTTTGTTTGCTATATTCCCATTAATATTCATAGGGAATGGAGCACTTTGGGTTTTTTGATTTCTAATAAACATTGATGGTGTTACTAGTTTGTACTAAGCATTCAGTATGCTCCATCAAAATGGCAGCTCTAATTAGGTTCCTTGAATTAGCTAATGGATTTTGAGAAAGATGGCTTAGAAAGCTCTTACAGCTGTCCAAGATATTCCTGCCATGGCAGAAAGACAAAAGGCCCCTGGAAGCTACAGACATCGGAGCTTTAGAAATGCAGCTGACAGTTAAAAAGATAAATTACATTCATATTTTTCCAGTGAAAGTCCTAATACTGAATTAATGTTATTCCTGTAGTGAGCATCCATTAAGAAGCTCATTTTATTATAAAGATGCATTCTGACCATTAGCTCTTTTCTTTGGTCCCTCCCCCCTCCCCGTTCTCCTTTTTCTCCCTCCAATTCCCCAGATATTTTGGATATAGTATTAAAAAGCTTCTTTGAAGATGTGGCAATAATTCCTCTTCTTTTTGTAGTTCATAAATTTAGAAGCTCTCTTAGGTATATAGGAGCATTCAGTTAAAAAAAAAGTCAAGGGGGGTAGTTCTTGGGTGACTCAGATGATTAAGCCTCTGCCTTTGACTCAGGTCATGATCTTGGGGTCCTGGGATCAAGCCTTCGTTGGGATCCCAGCTCAGTGAGGAATCTGCTTCTCCCTCTCCCTATCATGCTTGTGTTCTCTCTCTCTCTCTCTCTCTCTCTCTCTCTCTCTCTCTCTCTCTCTAATGAATAAATAAAATCTAAAAGAAAAAAGTCAAAGTAAGTAATAAATAAAGAAATAGTGATTTGATTTAAGCCTTCTGGCTTATATTTTATGTAGAACTTAGGAGAAAAAAAAGCTTCTAGCTAGTGGGCTTGTTTACACTTGGATAAAAGATGATTTTGTTGTTGAGTAGGAACTGTCTCAAAGAAAATGTGATACCTCCTTTCATCTTAATGTGGAATCCACAAAATAATGCAGTGCCATTCAACATGTTCATCCACTTCCCTTCCATTTCTCCCTTTAACAAATGATGAATTGATGACATTTGAATGACTATACTTAATACATCTGCAAATAGAGAGGGGAAAAAAACTGTTGTTAGTGGAATGAATAGTAATAAACTTCATGACAAATAGCATAATTCAGGAAAATATACAGTCACCCACAAGCATCTTTTAGCCAGATATGTGAATACTCATTAACTCTAACTGGGCCCCACATAGCATTTTGCTTTCAGTTTATCCACTTGGAAAACCAATACCTGTTACTTTTTAATCTGAAAAAGTTACATTTCTCTAACAACACAGTAAATCTTTTAGGGGAATGTTTCCCGGGTTGTTAACTCTCAACCATCCAAATTCTGTTTTCCCCCATTTGAGCCTTTGTCGCACTTCTGTTTTTCTAAGTCCAGCCTGAGTTTTGGCCTTTTATTCTGCTCATTAGGACCTTAACCGAATGAGGCACTGGGCATGGAAACGATGTGCAGCTTCAGTCAATTAGTTGGGGAATTGTTTACAGTTCTGGGAAAACATTCACGGGGAAAGAAACTAAAGTTCTTGGTTTAAATGAGACTTTTCGAAGTCATCTATAATGCCTACTTTTCATGTCCTTTCAAACCTATTTCTGCATATCATTGAGAGCTGACTAAAATACTGTTGCTGAGAAAGCCTTTAGAACTAGGGAAGAAATAAGAAGGAACAGACTCAATCCAACATATAGGTTACAGATCACACAGCTGCTCTGCCTCAGTATGATATAAATAAAACAGAAAACATTGTTATATGAGGTGTCAGGGTGGGGGGGGGGTTTCTCAATTACTCCCCGCACGTGACTCTGCCATGATGGATAAAAGGCATAATTGACATCATGTTTATTGAAAAAACTAGCAACTGTCACACTGTCGAGAGGCTACTGAAAGCTGGGGGAAGGCATGTTTTTTATTCATTTTCACTGTGGGTTATTTATAGAGTTCAATTGTCAGCAGCATAGTGTCTAATTTCCCCTCTTCCTTGAGGGTCGACGACTCATTCACTTTTCGGATCAAGAAGACAGCTACAAATTGTTGCATGGCAGATACTGAGGCACTACCATTACCTCGCCTGAATGGAGCAACGGCTATTTATTAATTAAGGTTCTGTGACTATTTTCCCTTAAAGTGCCACGGAAAATAAAAGTCTTTGTCAACCCATAATGGGTTGGTTTCATTGGCTTTGTTTTGTTTTTTTAACTTTTTGCCCTCTGATTTGGCAGCCAGTGCTCTGTTCCTGATGGGAAATTTATCACTATATTAACAATGCGTCATGCTTCATCACCAGCTAATGTTCCTAGTTAAACAAGAGCTCTAGATTTTGGAATGTTCAGTTTTCAAGTTGAAAGAAAGGCGCCGAGTCCCATTGCCTTGAATGAAAGTGGCCCTCCAGACATAGTACCTAACAATCGGGGAAATAGAAATAGAAGATGACTTTTACCAGTGATTTGGTCAACCATGTAGCTTCAACTCTATTCACACCCAAGAAGTGATTGAATATAAGAGCAAGAAATATCCACCAAGCTCAGCTGGTTTCTTCCTTAATGATGAGATGTAGGGTCAGAGAAAGTAAGGTTCTCCCAGGGTTATCCTGATTGAAAGAAGAATTCTGATGATGACGCCTACCCTATTTGAAATCTTCCAATGATTCCCCATCATTGTCGCTTCTGGAAAGATTGGCCGATGGAGCTGTTCAAGTTCCACCAACTGTGTTTCCCAGAATTTCTTTCCCGACTTCCACACTTCTGCCATATCTGACCGTGTGCCCTTTCACGTTGCCATCCCTCGCCACCCTAAGTTTCTTCCACTGGCATGCCCAGCCCCCCACACTTTATCCTTGCTTTCCTTTTCTCCAAGGAGAGCCAATCACCTCTCCTCTGAGCTACTGCAGGACTTCAGTAGCCTTCACGATACTTCCTTAGAATAATTGCTACATTGCACTGTAATTATTTACTTATATCTTCATCTCCCTCCACAAGACTGTGAAATCCCTGAAGGTCAGGTTTGGGTCTTAATCACCATTACATCACCAGGGCCAGAGACATGGCAATATTTAAGAATAAATAAATAAATGTAAACTGAAATAAGGTATATACATCTGAAAACATTCAGAGGGTTATTGGGAAACTTTTATAAAAGTAGTTGATGATCTAAGTTTGGTACCAATTTATGACTTTCTATTCCATTCCGAAAAGAAAATCACTGTGCTCCTAAAAAGGATTTGTTAGAATCTAAACCTCTTTTAAAAACAGCTGAAATACTCCATAGGAGATGATAATGTAAGTTGTCTCTATTCCATAAATCCCTCATGTCAGGAGGTCAACATGAGGTTAGAGGGTTACGAGAGCTCACTTTACACCCAGGTAAATGAGAGCTGTGGGATATTCTTGCATCTGTCACCCTCTGGGACCTAAGTATATGTTAACTTTTCATGTGGCTCTTTGAAGCTGAGAAGCTATTTGGATTGGGTAATTATCATAACCCTATTTAAAATTGCAGACGAGCTCAGCATTCATGCATATAGGTGTAAAAGGAACGAAAGGAATTAAGGTAATATTAAAACATGTTCTTAATAAGTTCCTGGACTTAATTGCTTTTATGCTAATCATATCAGAATACTGCATATCGAATTCTATGTTTATGAGCTTGTATGATTTAGCACCATATATGTGATAATTAAGATCTGCCCTGCAGTCACTTCCCTATATGACCCATGCATTCATGGTGGCTATTTGAAAAACTTATTATATATACCTTTACTGGATATGAAAGGAAGGACTAGCTCACATATCCCATGCATTTAGAAGATTTTGTCTCCTGACATTTAATATGAGTTCCTAATCTTAATTTTTAGCTTCTTTCAGTTGAAAAACTCGAGTTTTTTAAAATATTTTTTTGTCTTTGTCACTCTAATTATTTTCTCAACCCCTTCTGTTGGAAGGGGAAAAGAAAGTCTTGTAATGTGAGTAAATAATTGCTGTTTTAATCTGCTGACATTTGATTACCACAGCATACAATAACCTTTCCTGGCTCATATTATCCTCTAAAAAAAACCCAAAACAAAACATACATACAAACAAAACCCAAAAAACCACCATTCATGCACTAAATCATTTAGAATCTCTAAAATTCTGTAGTTGATTACCTTTATTTCCTTATTGTCTGAAAGGAAAGGTCTAGATGTCCAGCTGTTGGGAATCAGTGGCCTTTGATGGCATTCCATGATGCCCTGGGAGAAGACAGATCTTCTATGTTGTTTCCTCTGAGGACAAACAAATTTTGCAGGGGCCTATGGAAGTCTCAAGGTTTTATGGCCTGCAGCCCACAAAGGCTTATTTTTCCAGAATTGACCCTGAAAGTTTAATCCACATCTAAATGTCAGCTATGTATTCCTAAAACTTAGGCTGTGTTTGATTTAAGCCTAGAGTATAATAATTTTATCTTGCAAGTCCTGCGGTTATTGGTGAGACTTTCTTTGGGAAGGTGTGTGTACGCACACATATGCACTTGTAATATCATTAATTTGCTCAAGTACTGTATAAGCAACAAAAGTTTATTTCTATTTAAGTCATTTTCATCCAACCCAAGAATGTGAATAAGAGTTAAAATAATACAAGTTTTATAGGTTTCTTCCATTTACCTTTTTATCAATGTTTTGCTGATTTGGGGGGAGGCATAAAGCTGTTCAAGAAAACTTGTGATGTTGAATGTAGAATCATGTCTCAAGGTTAGTTTCTAGAACCATTACAGGAAATAAAAGTTGTATATAGCCAGAATCAACCATGAAAAACACTTTTGGAGAGTGGACCCTACCTGTAATCTTCCACTGTACCCACCCAACACAGTTTCCTGTAGCACTGCATCAGATAGCTATTCCTTTGGTTGAGCACCAGCTGAGGTGTTTGCCTTGCATATGAGGGGCCATGTCGGGTAACTCATGCATATCTTAAAATCCTGGAATCATCTTCAGCACAATGTGAAGCAGACAGTGAGAGACACTAGGGAACTGACACCAACTGAAGGAAATCAATTCAGTTCATGTCCAGCACCCCATGTTCATTACATGGAAGAGCCATTGGGAACACTGTCACTACGTAAATTGCTGTTTGCCCCTAGGCCCTCATTTTTGTCTAAGCTTTAAGATTTGGTGCCTCAGTTAAATATAGTTAAACGGTGCAATGTCGCTATACCTCAGCCATATCAGAACAGCTGTAACTACATGAATTATAGTTCAGAGCATGGTTTATTTATCATCTTTAACAGAAGACATAATGGATTCACAGTTCCAAATTGGCCCAGATGTATTTTTCTTTGCAACTATGCATGCGTGTTGTGCAAAGATGCCAAGTAGAAATGAAGGGCTACTTTTTCTGCCCTCCCCCGTGAACTTTTCAACCACATTTTAAAATCTTTCTTAAGAAACAAAAATTACCATATGAAACACTTGATAAATTCCTTCTGTGACCCCCACGTGCTTTGTATTGTTAATAAAATGGGCAAAATATTTCAAGGCTATGTGTATCACATGTTTATGCATAACTTTGAGTGTGTCCAGTATTTGTGTAAAGCACTTAAGGCTCAAAAACACTGCAGTGCATTGGAAATATATTAGAATGTTATTCAAAATATGAATAACTCAAATGGATATTTTATGACTAACAGCAAAAGTAGCTTCTGAAATTTGAACGCAGCCAGAAGGTCATTGTACAGTATCAGAATAACGCAATTATGTGTTACAGGCTTCCAATCATGAGTTGTAGCTGTGAATAATAACTTGTGTGTTGTTGAATTGTGAATAACAGTGTCACTCCTAAGAAATTTCCACTTCTGCCAGAAATGGAGATAGAGAAGCAGAATGTTCTGATTAGTGAGGGGCCTTGCATTGTCTCACGTGATAAAGAGCGAAAGTAGAGCAATGCCTTTTATCAGAAAAGGAGATGACATTGACCTGGTGAGATTCTCAGTCACAACAATCAATCACAAAGGAGAAAGTTGTCCTTCATGCATCGATGAGATTACTTTCAACAGTAAATGGTAGCTGTGGTTCATGGTGTGAGTGGAAATGCTCACCATTATGCAATCAAAAGTGCCAAGGGAAGAGGGCCTTTATTTCCACTAAGGTTTGATTCATTGGGGTCAAGGTCCAGTCCAGGGTTAAGATTTCCAGGACAAATCTTCAAACTATAGGAGTCAGAAGGTCAGTTCCACCAAGTGAGGGATGGAAATACCAAGACAAGGATCTTAAAGGGAACAGATGCTAAAAGCAAAAAAAAACATGTTGAGAAAGACAAAGGGTCACACTCAGGTTGCCATGGCAAAATCAAGAGCCCAGGTAGGCCAAGTCACATTGCCAGATTGTTGCATCTGGGTCAAAATGCCAAGGGCAGCATCAGAATGGCGAGGTAAGGACCACGGTTAGGATTACAGGCTGAGCTAATACATCATTGTGTGTGGTTCTGTCGTCTTCTTTATGACCTTTCTTGCTTATCAACCTCTCTGGACCAGTGTTTCAGCCTCTCCACAGGGTCCTGACACAAGGAGTAATTTTTTGAGGTCTTAGAAATGTGTGCAAATACATACTTTTCAAAGTTATGTATTAGCATATAGCACTTTTTTTCCTCACATTCTGCCACCAGATTGCTATGTGACATTAAATATGCTCTTAAGATGTCTGAGCATTGATTCTTTACCTATTAAGTAGTATGTCAGAGATAACTAACAAAAGTAGGCCTCAAAATAGAGATTCTAGATGTGAAAATTGTGTTTTGTCTGTTAGTATTATTTCCACTTTCTCTAAACTTGTTACTCTTAATATAGGAACTTTTAGGCGTTACGGTAAACAAAGCATTGTTAATTTAGAGTAACTGATCAACAAGATAACTTAAATCCTATAGGAAGTAAATGTATGAGGAAAGGTATCCACTTGTTATTTGGGGATTTTTTTTTTTTGCAAAAATAATTGCAAATGGAGGCAACTATCATACATTTAGGAAGAAATAAGGAAGAATTCCCAAATGTTCCATAGGGTAGTCACATTTGAGTCCCCAGATTTCACTGGACTAAACTGAAAAATCTTACTTGTCAATATGCCTTTGAAAAAAATAGGTATCCTTTATAATAAATTGGGAGCAAGGGAAAGATAGGGGAATTTACCTAATCATAATTTTCACTGGATATTTACACTGGATAATTTTCAGAACTATTCAGGACTAAAATATCACTTGAAGAATTCTACGGAATTAAACCCCATTAAAAGCCACTGTTTATTATTAAATCTCCTTCAATATATATGGGCTCACTATATAAGTGTATTTTCATTGTAGAATATTAACTCTGTAGAGTGTAAGTGCTGTTGGGCTATATTCCCATAAATCTTCAAAATGCTTTTGAATTAGTGATCTTGAGTGCATTTAAAAGAATCTCCCAAATGTTTCATTTAACAGAAATCTTTATCACCAACAGAAAATAACAGTTGTGTCCATGACTATCTGTCTTCAAGGAAATATTCTTTTCTAGAACCTAGTTTTGGATTTAAAGTAAAACAATATTGCATATAGATAGTCAAGTTTTATTATATTTATGTTATTAAGAGTGTAAATGGCACAGAATCTCAGGTACTTTGGGGGCTATGTCCACACTTGGAAAAAAATATACAATGCCCTGTTTTCTCGGGCAGAACTGTGGTACTACTAAATTTGAAATTAAAAACTGTGATGATTTTTCAGTCCTTAAATGCAAAAAGACAAAATGAACAATCCTTCCCATGGCAAGCAGGGCGGGGTGAGAAAGGGAAAAGAACGGCATCATCTTGGCATTCTTAAAGGGTGCAAAAGTGTTTCCCTTTGCACCGTATCTTTTAGGAGGCTAATCCTTTTTCAGAACACTTTTTAAATTCTACCCTTTTGTAAGTATGGAAGATTAAAACCCTATCTATCGAATTAAAAATTTTTATGGTAACATCAAAATAACATTTTTATAGTAACTTCCTATACAATTAAAGACTCTGTCAAATCCCAAACTCAAAAACACTCCGTTGGCTACTGCTTATAGTTTATATGCATTCATCTAATTTAAATCGTTTTATTCAGTGAGTTTGTAAGGATTATCCCATCGAGGTAGGAACATTCCCATTAAGGTTCCATTTTATAAAGACTGTTTTCTTAACCACATCACCAGTTCTGGACCCCAGGCTGCTACTTACAAATGAGCACTGTATCCACTGTAGTCAAACATGTCTTCTTGAAAATGGAGAACCATGAAAAAATAAAATAAATTATTAAAAAATAAAATAAAATAAAATGGAGATCTACATGTCTTGAAGCTATTTGAAAATGACACAGCTCTTTGGAATTAGTTATACAGAGTTTACCCATACGATGCATGTATTTACATGTGTACCCACTTATGCATACACATAAAGTCATCGCAGATTGATTTGCAAGTCCAACAGTGGCTCATTGTCCTCTCATGCAGTCAGTGCTGAATTTTACCAGGATCATCCCTCAATGCCTCTCAGTCCTGGTCTTGCCCCCAAGTTTCGCTTTCACGTGGGATCTCTGTCTTTTGTTGATTCTCTTTTGCACCCCATTCATTTTTATACCACTTTCCCACATAAGCCTGTTAGAGGTGGAATATTAATTACCCAGAAATCTCAGTCTGCGATTGTTCCAACATCATTTTTAATGAATACAGACTTCATTGCATGTATTTCTATTACTTTGGCTACTTCAAATTCTATTTTTATTGCAAGTTCTGTGCAAATAAAAGAATATCAAAAGGTATGGCTATAAATGTGCTCTGCTAAATTCCCTCTGCCTTGAAACGCCTGTGAACTTCTGCTACAAAATGCCTGCTGCATTTTAATGCCTTTTTTGCAAGGCAGAACGATATGGTAGACATCACACTGGTCCAGAAGTCACACAACGCCTGGTCCACCATTCACCAACTGTGCTACTTAACTTTTTCGACACTCAGTGCGAGCATCTACTAAATGTCATCACTACGTTATCTTCACAAATTTGACTAAGGATTGAATGAGATGAAGAGTATAAAGGATGAATACTATACTTAGGGCATTATAGGAACTTAATACATGTTAATTTCTCTTCTCCAGCCTGTGACAGTAATGGGAGGAGACCATGGCATACACAAAACATCTGCCTTCAGCTCAGGTCATGATTTTGGGGTCCTGGCTGGGATCAAGCCCCACATTGGGCTCCCTGCTCAGCAGGGAGTCTGCTTCTCTCTCTCTCTCTCTCTCTCTCTCTCTCTCTCTCTCTTTCTTTCCCCTTCCTATCACTCGTGTCCTCTCTCTCTCTCTCTCTCTCTCTCTCTCTCTCCCGCATCTCCATCACTCGACCTCTCTCAAATCAATAAAATCTTTAAAAATAAATAAATAAAATGTACTTTGATTGAGGTCACTGTAAACTAGGAGAATATAAAGAATAAGAAGAATAAGATAGATTAGATTTCAAAGGAGCAGATAATGCCTTACTGTGATGTTTATTGCATATGGAAATATATAGGTTCACTGCATATAGGAATATATTACTATGATGAAAAGGACATGGTTTCTGAACTCCTTTACAAGTTTAAACTCTGTCTAGGTCAGAAATGTAATAAGAAGAGCCTGTTTAGCTATGTCTACCTTTAAAGGCATAAGCAGTATCATTTACAAAAAGTCACTACAGTATAAATTGGTTTTGTTATACTGCTTGAATTAATTTTACATAAAATTTCAGCACATTGAAAGTGTAGGATTGACACTGACCACCTATGTATGAATACAGGTGGAGTAGGAATTTTTGTAAGAATGGCCAAACTTTACTTCATCCAGTGAACAGATAATATGGAAAGCCTAATTTTCAAAGTAGGAACTTAGAGATGGGATTATTGATACTTTGATTTCATATGGTTGCAAGGCTCTTTGAGACACATCTGATGAAATTTCTGAAGCTTCTAGGGAATCTTTTGGTACTTTGGTAGTGGCTTTCTGAAGTTCTGGGTGGAGAAGGATTCTAAGGCCATGTCTAGATTCATCAGGAAAGAATGCTACAGTCAATTACTTAGGTCTGCTCTGGACAGGCAGTAGAGGGAGTAACAGCCTGTATCACTGTGTTTGTTATGTAAGTGTTCCATAAATAATAGCTATTATAATTACTGCTGCTGTTATGGCAAAGGTGTTTTTATGTTCCTCTTCAAATTTCTACATCTTCAACACAAAATGGGATCAATTAACTGCTTTGGTCCCAGTAGCCATACATATCATTTTTATTGATTTAATGGTGAGTGTGTGAATATTATCTGCAGAGAGCTGAAAAATGGAATCAGAATTTGCTTGTGCTAATTTTATTATATCAAACAATATAACTAAGGGGGGGAAATCTGGTATAGTTACTAAGGGCAGTATGAGGGCTGGAGAGAGGAAAAGAGAGAGAGAGAGAGATAAGGGCGAGTTGCAGTCCTGGGTCCTTATGAAAGGTTTACACCATGTCCCACATCTTCTTTAAAATATTCACACAAGGGAGAAGATACAGCATGTTTTGCACTTAGATGGTCCATGACTTTCCAGACTTTTTTCCTGTTTTTCCTCTGGGCCAGATTTCTTTTCTGGGTAAATAGTCATGTTCCTGTCAGCCATAGGGGATTTTTTGAATCCTAAACAGCTGATTTGGTATTCTTGCCCCATTCCCTCTATTTGAGAACTAAAATCTGATCAAGCCCATATTTTTAAATTTATGTATTTATAGGCATATGGAAGAATAGTTTATAGTCTGAGTATGATTTTTTTCCCTCCACAAATGTAGGAAAATTGTGGAGAGTAAAACAGTGCCTTATCATTTTTTTCCCTTTATTACTGATGACTTCATTCTGCTTGAATTCAGTGCTTCAGTTTCTTTGGGTAAACTAATAGATTATGTATGCAATGTTTGCACCGCGTTGATTGAACTCATCTGGTGAGTTTGAGCCTGGCTCACACATTCACATCATCAGTTGAAGCCTGTGCACTGCACACAAGCGCCGTAGGGAGGTCACGGTACTCAAGAAGACGGGAAGCTGGTCCTTAGAGAGCTGGGCTGCCTAGCCTGCTCTCCCATTGTTCAGAAAAACATATCAGACCTTCCATTTTTTTTCTTTTTGTTGTCTTTTTCAAATGCTCAAAAACTTCTTAATTTTTTTTTTTTGTGAGTATAGCTGACACACAGTGTTACCTTAGTTTCAGGTGTACAGGGAGTGATTCAACAACTCTGTGTTGTGCTCCCCGCAAGTGTGGCTCCCATCTGTCACCATGCAGTGCTATTCCAGTAAGGCTGACTATGTTTCCTAAGTTGTGCCTTTCATCCCCATGACTTCTTTATTCCATAACCGGAAACCTCTACCTCCCACTCCCCTTCACCCATTTTACTCCTCTCTCTAGTCCCTCTCCTCTGGCAACCACCAGAATGTTCTTTGTATTTATAGGTCTCAATCTGCTTTTTTTGTTGGAAAAACTTTTACTTTACGAAAAGCTTAGTAAAGAAACAAAATTGTGTTGAGTGTTTTTAAATATATATTGAAGAAAAATAAAGATAGGTGGTCCCCAAGGGCTTGTCATTTCTTAATAAAAGTCATGGGCTGCTGAGTGTCTGTGGAATGTGTAGGAAGCCCAGAACCCTATGCTAACTTTGTAGGGATGTTGTAAGACATCACCAATTAACTTACAAGCTAGTTGGGGAAGAATGCTTTTCCTCCAAAAGATGTTCACTCACCTTTTTCTTTCTACAGTTTATAAGTCTAGTTTCAAAATTGTTTCACCAAATAGTATATGACTTCTTTCTGTTGTTTTCAGATATCTCCTTTAATGTGAAGTCTCATTTAATCTTACAACTCCATGGTAATACATGGGAATCTTCTGACATGCACAGCTCTTCGCAATGGGTCCCTTTCTCCCCTTCTCAGTCACGCCTAGCCCCCCTCACATCTACCCTGTCTACCAGAGCAGTGGTTCTCACCTACCCATCAAACACAAGTGTCTGTATTATTAACAGGTTGCTATGAATTGAGTTTAAGTATCCAAATTTGCAGGTGATACACTTTCGTCATTGATTAAATTCAAAATATCCCTAAAGTCAGCAGCATTCATTTGTATTGTAACTTGCTCCCTAAATTAGAAAGGGAAGGGAGCGTGTGTTGCCTGAGATGTATGTGTGAGCCACGACAGAAGAAGTTGAAGATCCCTGCTTGCGTGGACTTATTTGCATCCATTCCCCCAAAGCAAGATGTTTTCCCATTTCTGTCCTTTGTATTGCCCTTCCCTCTACCTGAAACTTTCTCATCTTACCTGTCCAGCAGTTGAGCCCCTATTTATCCTTCTAAACTCGTTAAAGTGTCACTTCCTCTGTGGAGCTTTCCATAATCTTCTTTCATGGTCCTGTTCTCCCCCGACAGTTTCAGTGGTCTTTGTCCCCAGGGTCCCTTATTAGCACCTGAACTGTAGCCTTCTGTATGCCTTTCAGTCCCCTCCCTCCCAGACTATGTGCTTTTTGCAGACAAGGACTATGAGCTGTTTGTTTTCACTTTCCTAGATCTTAACATAAGATCTGGCACAATAGCACACTCAGTTATGTCTCAGATGAACCAAAGAAGTTGAATGGTTGTTGAAATGTGCCTAGAATTCTCCCCTTATTTCCTGGCCCTCGTCAGTTCTGTTGAAATGATTGTGACAAATCCAAGCTAAAAGGGAGCTACTAGCTGACCAGTTTGGGGTTGCAAGGATGAGTCACTGGAGAAACTGTAATTCCTGAGAGAAAGAAGTGACTATAGAGAGAGGAGCATCTTGCACAAGTAACAAAAATGGAACATTCTACTATCATCCATTTTAAAAAACTTTTTCTTTTTACTTCTTGATGTGGCTTCCACCTTCTTTGCTTTCCCCATGCCCTGTGGGCCCATATGCTGTCATGCATGCACCCTCCACTCCAGAAATCCATCAGAGTCACTGCCATGAAGGCTGGCACATGCCAACTCTGTGCCACATCCCGTCTTCAGGTCAAACAACTGGTCTCAAATTGGCAACTTCTTATTGGAGAAAATGAAATAACTACATTAAAATCTAACCAAATTCTGTGGAAATGATTGTAAGAAAAAAAGGATGGCTCTTTCAACTGCTCTAAAGGTCAAGACCTTATCGTACTTTTCACTCAAAAGGCATTTCTTAATCCCAGCTAGGTGTTTTGGTCCTTAGAGCTAAATGTATTTACATAAAGACCATTTTTTGCTCACTCTTATTACTGATTTTACGGTTTTCCTAGCATGTTTGAATTACATTATTGAATCTTCCAAATTTAAGTGTCAGCTCTTTTAATAAGATCAAAACGTGACTTCCCAGGATGATGTATGCTATGTGACTGTGTTTGTTTGATTATGTCCCACAGTGGCCGGCCTACAAGTGCGAGCACGGACCGCATCCAGAAGTTGCGCAAGGAGTATTATCAGGCCCGGAGGGAAGGATTCACCTTATATGAGGACGATGAGGGAAGAGCGAGGCTTGATTATGACCTTCACTGGGTAAGTCTGGGCCTTATTCTAATCATTGAATTCATATCAGCTGAGATAGTTTCTAGCAGAAGAACATGGCTAAGAATGTTCTATACATACCAAGTTATATTTAGGTTACTTGAGTTTCACAGATATGAACATTACCCAAACCACAGCCATCTTGTCCCACAGAAGTTGTTTACATAAATCAAACCACACTAATGCACAGTAGTTTATTTTAATTGCTTTCATATTTACTCTCTGTTGGACTTGTATACCAACGTGTTAGGGTGGAGCAGATGGTCGATATTTTCAAGAGGACAAGGAATCTACTGAGCCTTAATCCTTGCCTCCCATCACTTGGGTTTCAGAATCTGCGCAAACATTAACAGACCACGTGACACAAGCCATCTTTTCTTTGGGAAAGGGTATTAAAAGTAAATTTCAGAATAGTCATCTTCAGAGATATCAGTTGTGTGTATATGGCATCTGAATAATTCCCATTCTGCTGATCTCATGAGTATGCTAAGAGAAGTTTATTATGAGAGAAGAACAGTCCTCTTTGCCAAACCCTTCAACATTTGCAAGCAGAAAAAGAATACTGTGACCTCTAAAGAGAGCTTCTGTGGGTTTTTCCAGAATGGCATGATTCATTTTCTTGTCTTTTTCAAGAAGGCACAGCTATACCAACAAAACACACTTAACTTTTGAGCTTCCACAAAAATACCAGAGGAGAGTGCTTAGAGTTGGATTAAAGTACATTGCACATACTTAGAGCAGGTGCCTGCCACCGGGTTGGTGTTCAATAAATCTTGGCTCTTGTTACTCATATTATTGGAGCAGAGCTGTCCGTGGTAATAGTGATGTCCCTGCAGTGAGGCTGGCTCTCACTCACCCTCTTTGATGGTTACTGCATCCTACTACCATTTTTAGTGCTGCTTTGAGAACCACATAAGGAACTCTGTTATCCCTGGGGGGCCGCTAAAGACACCAGCTCTCGTGAAGGACGAATCTATTAAAGGAAACTTTCCTTTCCTGATTTTCACATTCATATTCATGATCACGACGTCAGGGTTGGGAGAGCAGAGTCCAGCAATGAAGCGGATTCCTTCTGTTTCTCACTTCGGTGCTGTGGCTTCTCAGGCAGAGCCCCTCACACTTTTATGCCAGTGTTGGCAAGAAAGCAGCCGCAGTGCCAACCGCTGGCGTGCAGAGCCCCTCACACTCCTTAGCTTGGTAGATTCTTCCTGGTACGATGGTGTTTAATCAGAAATGCGAAGTAAGGATTGGTACTCTCCAACCAAATGGCTCTGGCCTCTTCCAGAGATAGGCATTTTGTAACCATAGGTCAGAACAAATAGCTTTTTTTTTTTTTTGGTTTTATTACAGATTTTAAGACTAAACAGAATGGCATTTATAGTGATGGGGCAACTGGTCTTTCTGACTCTCAGTAACGGAAGAGAAAGATTTCCGCAGAATAACAATTTAGATAACAATTCACTTCCTTTTAAACTTAATTGAGATCAACATATTAACTCTGATGACAGACTGGAGACATAAGGCTCTGCTCCCTCGAACAAACAAGCAATAAAAAAGGGAAGTTGTTTCCACTGTAACCAAACCAGAACACCACATCCAGGGCACTGGGAAGTCCTCCACCTCAACGTCACCGTGAACAACTATGAGCAAAGTAAGACAAGTCATTTTAGATAAAGCATTCCCGGTTGTTTTGACCTTATTTTATGTGATCTCCTTACACTAAGTGGAAAGGTTGAAGATGCTTAAACTTCATGAGACTTCAAGTTTTCCCTGACCCTCCCCAAACCTGAAATAGATAACCGATAACACTCAGGTCCTCTCTGTCTTAATGATTCTGTTTTTATTCCAAGCAAATGTGGAACCAGACAATCTAGGGAGTAAAGAAGTATCTCTATTTTAATTTGAGTTTCCCATGCTCAGCTGTATTGAGCTCTGCCAAAAGTGACTGATATTACGTTTTCCAGACTAGTGGGGACTAAGGCTTCCCAAAGGGATGCTTGCAAAGGGCACTGTCATAAAAGGCTAGTGCTCTTTGTGATGGCCTGAGAGACTCCAAACCAGAGATGAGAATCTCAACATCCTTTCCCCACCTCTCTGCAAGCCAAGGAAAAACACTAGTATCCTTTGTCCAGGGCAGGCCTGAGAAATTACACTGTTGTCTTGCTACTTTTGGATAGATCTAGGGAGTGCACATTTAGAAAGTTAACATTTCACACCTGCCGGTCAGCCAGACCTAACAAGGCGGCTTTTCTTGAGACTGTGGTTCCTAATCAGTCTGGTCTTCTGCCTCAGGGAGTGTACTTGTTAAAATTGGATCACCAGCCTATGAAAGAGAGGGGTGGGGCCCAAGGGAGGGCTGCTAGGTGCTTCTCCAGGTAATTATCAAGGTTTCTGAGCCATGATTCTAAAAATAGGACATTGATTCCAATCACTGCAGTAGCAAAGTAGTTCAACTTCTCTAACAGAATCATTACAGGGACCAGCATCATCAAAAACGACTGTCATGGACGCAGAACTTCCCCGACCTAGTGCCTCAGATGTAGAGGCCTACAAATATTCCCTGGAGTCACACTAGACTAGGAAGTTTCTGAACTATGGAGAAGGAAATTAAGAAGATAAGTTACCTCAGAACTACTTTTAGTTGACCAGAAAGAAAAAAAAAGTAGGCTAACTGAAGTCTTCAAAGCCAAAATTAGTAAAGCAGTCACTGGAAAGATCAGTGGGACTAATAATTCTTTCCTTGGCCTGCTTCAGACTTTCTGATTTTCCCAGGCTATCCTATAGGCAGTTCTCTGTCTAGTGGCTCCAAGCTGAAGTCTTTTCCCACTACTCTCTTGGGTTCTCGCTTGCTCTCACAGTACTTGCTTCTCCCTCTCTTTTCTCTATGGCTCTGATCGAATTTTAGCATAGGCCAGGTGCCAATCCAAGAATAGAGTATTATCTCTACCTTGGAGGAACTCACAGTTTTGCCAGGAATACAGACATCTGAGGCAAAATGGAAAAAAGGACAATAACATATGTGAGAAATTCTATAGTAGAAAGAGGACTTAGCTTCTCAACGAGCTCAACAATAACAGTTCATTCCACTGAAGGCAGGGTGTGTGGCCAGGGCTGCGGGGAACTCGATAGAGATCATTTAGGAGTTGCCTCAGTGGAGAGATTTGGTTCCTTTTCTTGTAGATTTGGTGGTGTTCTTTTTCCCAAAGGAGGCTCTGATTTATTCACTTCATTTGTGTTAAAATAAATGAACACACACAGATTGCAAGGTTTGTAAATATGGACATGAGACCTTAAAAATCTTTTCAGCCAGCCTGTTCTGGAGCTGTTTTCCCAGGGAGGCTCTGAAAAGCTGTAAAGAACAAGTTGAGAGAATTTCAATGGTGGGAAGTGAAACGGCCTGGCAGGTTTTTATAGGCCCAATTAAGTAAGCAAGATATGCTAGCTGTGAAGTGTTAATATTTGCCAAAAGAAAACATAATACCTGTTATCTCCTGGTATGTTCTTTTCTGTAAAACTTGTTAAGACGATCATAGTCCTCTGGCAACAGGCTGGGGTATTTTTTATTAGCAGATAAAAATGATCTGCTTATTTAACAGCAGCATGAAGATCCTATAAGTAATTTCAGAAGTGGGATGGTTCCAGAGTTTTCTAAAAATATCAGTACCTTTATTATTGTCTTTTTTCAAGAGCTGCATGGCAAATACCGTATGCTTTGTCCTCTTTTTAACTCTCTGGCTAAATTAGAATTGTTATCTATGAAAGAGGTTTGTAGACACATAAATGGGAAAGAGGTACTGGAATTTCCACTGTCATAGAATACATGGTAGTATATCTTTCTGGCAAAGAGGATTGGTTCAGGTGATGGATGAATAAATGACAATACCCAAAAAGATTTGCTCACCCTGTTATGAAGATGGCCTAGGAGCCAACTTGAAGAAACATGGTTGGCAGCTTTCTAGACAAGACACATCTGGTGAGTTCTACAGACAGAGGAAAGAGAGAGCAAGATGCTGAGATCATGCTACTGTCCTATGAGAGGGATTTAAGATGGAATATGTAATAGCCACACAAGTGTAAAAAACTATCAGAAGGTTATTTTCTAAATATGAGCGATAAGAGAAATGAGCTCCTGCTGTCAATGGTCCAAC
Organism: Spilogale gracilis; assembly: GCA_004023965.1. NCBI lineage: Eukaryota > Metazoa > Chordata > Mammalia > Carnivora > Mephitidae > Spilogale > Spilogale gracilis. Next base: position 62,706 of record PITA01000472.1, read on the forward strand.
ACCAGAATTGAGTTGTCTGTATTTTCCCTACTTGCACCTCAAAGACATCTGAAAAAACAAAAACAAAAAACTGAGGGCAGTGATGAAAAATTCTAGATTAAGTCAATGACTCATAAGTCACAAAAGAACACAAATCTAACTCCAACCAG
>PITA01000472.1:62954-116804 GCA_004023965.1 Spilogale gracilis
TTGACAGAGTGAGAAATCACAAGTAGGCAGAGAGGCAGGCAGAGAGAGCAGAGGAAGCAGGCTCTCCAATGAGCAGAGAGCCCGATGCAGGCCTTGATTCCAGGAACCTGAGACCATGACCTGAGCCGAAGGCAGAGACTTTAACCCACTGAGCCACCCAGGCACCCTGAATGTCTTCTTGACACAGCCTGGGTCACATGCCCACTTCCGAACTCCCTTGGCGAGAAAGATGCAGTACTATTACTGGCCAGAACTAGGTCACAAGATCACACTGGAACCAGAAAGTAGGATCAGGCCTGCACAAATCCCATGAATGAGTCTAGATGAAGAGGTAGTCCCCATAGGAAGATCAAAGAGCTAATTAATAGGAGGAGGGAAAATGGATGTCAGGCACAATTCAGAGCTATCTACTATAACTTTTGATTTTAATAACAGTATAAACTCTCTTCATCTTGAGTCTTAAGGAAAGAAAAACAAAAGACCTTTCCCTTCATGTATTTCTCTCTTTATCATTAGAAAGAGCAGACCTATTATCAATCTTAAACTCGGCGCCATTATTGGTAAAAGGAGAAAGAAGATTTATTTTTGTCTGCTGGTCCCAGATCTTTAAGCTATCCCAGGTATCCAGACGGTTTTACTGCATTATTCTTGAGAAATTACCAGATCTCTGGTTACTTATTTAGATAGGCAAGTGACATTTTGATTCACCCCAGACCTAGGAATTTGCCCCAGAGGGAGGCAACAGAATTCTTTGAAAGGACTAAAAGTGACTTTCTTTGGGTGGAATTACTGTATGTATAGCCTCATGGATTGGTGTTTTGTGGTAAGAATATAATAATATATTCTATACACACATGACAAATCATTATGTTGTATACCTAAAACTGATACAATGTTATATGTCAATTATATCATAACTTTTAAAGAAAGGATATATTCTTAAAATCTTCAAAAGATGGAGTGAGATAAAGAATTAGAACCATCAAATGTATGCATATAAGAGCTATCATAATTAATCTTCTACCATAGGACAACCAACTCCTCAGTTCACAAGCCCTCATTAGCTCCATAAACAGTTCCTTCCCAGTGTGTCTCTCCATCAACAGATTAGTGTTTTTCCCTGATTTCCTAAAACAACTGAACTGAGGAGTGGAAGAGATACCAAGGCAGAGAAAAGAAAAGAACACAGATTATGTTTATGAATTAGGTAGACATCAGAAGGCTGTGAGGTTTGATCAACTTGATGTTGGTGAAACATCAAATACCAGCTGAAAAGTTGGGACTTGCTCACTTTGATTTCAGGAAGTACTGAAAATTTGAGGGGAAAAGTAGACAAAATAAATTGAAGACTTTTTTTTTCCATTGATAGTTTTAGTCCTTTATCTTTCAGTGTGGCTTTCATGGAAATGTGTTGACATATTAGCTATATGGGGGTGATATGAGTGAATGTCTAGCTTTCAAACATAGTGTAAATCACTTTGAAAGAAGACGATATGTTTATAAAACAATCAGAAACCAGCAATTTGGCACTGGGAATGGTTTTCTATGGGGGAAAAAATGATTGGTTGTTGGGGGCCCCAAACCAGTTTGCAAAAGCCCACTACAATCCAATAACCTGGTGCTAATCAGACAACCAAGGAGCCCAGGAGCAGGGGGCCATCTGAGCCAGGGAGAAGAGAAGGAAATTCCTTTCTTCCCTCTTTCCTTGATACACCTTTGAGAAGTTTCAAGCCCCTTCTGATCTGCTAGTTTTTAGGAGTGTCTCCCCAGGTTTCCTGAACTTTAATCACCCCTATCTCCCTATCATGACACCCCACTTAGACCCACCTTGTCCCCAAGAGTGTTAAGAATCCAAAGTTCTCTCTCTGCCCCATCCCCCCTCCCTCAAAGTTCTCTTTCTCTCAGATAGTTCATCTCAGCTACACTTTGGGGGGATGAGGGGTGCAAATAATCTAACCCATTAAGGCTTTTAACATTCCTTAAGAGACAGTCTCCTTTTTTTTTTTTTTAAGATTTTATTTATTTATTTGACAGAGAAACACAGCAAGAGAGGGAACACAAGCAGAGGGACAGAGAGGGAGAATCAGGCTTCCTGCCGAGCAGGAAGCCCAATGTGGGGCTTGATCCCGGGTCTCCGGGACCATGACCTGAGCCGAAAGCAGTCGCTTAACCAACTGAGCCACTCAGGCGCCCCAAGAGACAGTCTCCTTTTAAAGAAGGTATTTGATTCACCCTAATGAAGTGCAAAAATAGGCCCTGTAAGGCGAGTGTGGGAGGAAGGAGCCAGAAAAGGGTTAATGTGCTCTACCACCCAGAACTGTCCCTTCATGACCTTAGAAGGGCAAGGGCCCAAGGGCCCATGGCTGACACCTTGGTGTCACCCCACAGCCTGAAGTTTCTTCAGCACTTTGATGTGTGGAGCCAAATCCCCAGATTCCCCAATCTGACTGGCCCCTTGTGGGCATTGAGCTGATCCTGAGAGTGGCACCGATTTCTCCTATGAACCGGCCCTCGCCTCCCCGGAAGGAAGCATTTGGTTTCTTAGTCTGCCAAGACTAAAATTCTGCCCTGAAGACAACTACTGTAAACTATGCCAGTCTTCCCATTTTTCTAATCCCACAGATAATCTTGAATTTTACACCTACTAACATAGCACGTATGAGAAACATTTTAGCATCATGTATGAGAGCATGGACTCTGAAATCAGACTGCCTATGTTCACGTCCAGGCTAGATTGCTTACTAACTGGGCACATTTGGGCTATTTATTGAATCCCTCAGTCTTTTTTCCAACTATGATAATCATTCTCACAGATCTCATATAAATATTGTGGCAATTAAATGATTGTTCCATGTAAAGGACTTAGAATAGTGTCGGGCATGTAGTAAGCGTTCAAAAAATGTAAGGATTTTCTCAATGGTGCACATACTGAGGTTGTTAGAAATCATATATTCCATTAGCCTAACAACCATCCTATCTCAGTCATTACTAGAGCTTAACCTCTCTGTTATTCCAGAGTCCAGGGACATTATACAATACACAAAACATTTGGGAGGCAAGCCTCCAGTCACACCCACTGTTACCACTAAGGTGCCGCCAGTCCCTTCAGGTGGTGACTGTCAGGGCCTCATTGTAAGACACTTTTGGCAAAGTCCATTGGTCAAAAGGTCAATAACTATTTCCCTCTCTCCCACACGCAAACTTTTTCTTCAAAAGTACACTCCTTTCATCCTTGACCCGGGGGGCACACCTAATCTCTTTAATGAGCTTATGCTAAAATCAAAGACCAAAGACCAGAAGAAAGAGGCTTCTTGCTTTCAGCTCTGCAAAAACCCTGAAGCAAAGAAATGCCAGGGTCTAGTTAATGACTTAAATAATAGGAGGCAGAGGAGAATGCAGAGAGAATATATGCAAATTATTTACTCTATAAATTTTATTTTCCTCTAATTTATTTACTGAATAAATTATGCTACAGCCCAATTAATGACAAAAATGACATCACTTACTCAGTACTGACTCAAATAGGTATGTGTGAACACCTTATATACCTTATATAAACTATTCCAGACAACAAATCTAGGAGGTAGATATTTTTAGTCCTATTTTACAGATGAGAAAATTAAGATTTTAAGACTCTGCACCATAGTCACACAATCATTAGCAAAGCTCATCTTCTAACCTGTGCCAACAACTCCTGGTGGAAACAGAAGGAAAAGAGCATTGCTGTGGCAACTGTTTAGATACTTATTTTGCATTAGATGTTTGAAAGAAAGGGAAACTCTGAGTATTTGTTTATAAGCACCATACAAACTTTGCTTCTGTGGAACTACTCTTTAATTAGCACTCTGGCTTTTTTTTTAACCCAATAGTAAATAGTATGAGTTCTCTGTAAAAGTCAAAATGAAATCATTCTTTTTTGCTATAATCAAATAAGCTAGCCTATCTCTGGCTTCAATCCAACCCTGAATACCAAGAAGCAGAAAAAGAAAGTTCAAAACCACATTATTTTTCCATACTATGTCAAATAACTCTACACTGTACTTATATTAGAGTGAAAAAAAGAACTCCTTTTGCCTTCTAATGAACAATTAATTCCAGCTCAGGATGTCGAGTTTAGAATCAGTTTAGTTTTCCCAAACCACAGCCGTTTGTGTTGGATCATGGTTAAAACCCAAAATTCCAACTTCTACAATAAGCACATTCTTTTCTTCTACTGCAATGGGAGAAATGAGCATTTTATGTAATATAGGAAAAACCATAGCAGAAACTCCTATGAATTCCAGATTTCCTAAACGGTTCTCAAAGCTGTTTAAAATCAGTTGGATACGTTTTATTTTAGCAGAGCTGAAAAATTCTGAAATTAAGTTTGGGTACTAAACTTTTTAAAATGAAGATTTTGGGAGTGGAAGATATGGAACTCCATTAAACAGGGATTCATAACACATGTTTCTCTTAACCTGGATGACAGTTGAACCCCCACATGAGCCATGTTTGTGTTCAGATCCTAGAGCCCGAACCGTTCCCCTCGCACAGCTTCCGGGGTAATTAGCCAATCAGGTCGCTGCGGCGGCCATCTTGTTCTTTCAGTTTAAGAAAAATTTCCACCCAGAGTTAGTCAGGAGCTTAACATCATGTGGTTCTTATTAAATAATAACGAGTGTGGTGTTATGGGGGAAAAAAAAAAAAAACTCACAGAAATCTCGCCTCTGAAATACGAAGAACACTTGAATAAAAGAGAACCCTAAAATGATGATAATCACAGCAGTACTGCAATTGCCATTCTCCACAAGGAGAATGACCACTTTTGAATACAATTGTAATGACACGTCAGAGCCTATGACTTTATAGTTCTCCTTTGAAATTCATTCGTTTCTTTGTGTTTCCTTCTGAGCTTGAAATCGCAGTGCTGATTTTCAGAGTGCCTATGAGAAAGTGCAAAAGTTGGGCCAGTGATTTCATCCAGGCACAGGAAAACTTTCCATTTATTCAAGTAAATGATCTAAGAAGAACTGGTATAACATTGCTATTATAAACAATTGAGAAATACTTTCTTTTTCAGCTTCAAGATAAGAATTCTGTAAAGAAATGGAGTTCATGGGTTTCATATCCATGAAGCTTTCTTCAAATGATTTAGCTCATTCTGTGTCATCTTTCACTCAGACATAGCTTCATTCCCTAGACAACAAAACCAAAGCAATACATGAGAGAAATAGATTTTCTGCTATCATTTATTCCTTTGTTGCTTTATTCGTTCACAGAATACTTAGCAATTTATTCTAAGTGTACATCAAGCCCGACATTGGCATCAACACTTAACAAAGAAGAAAAACCTGACTGGTGTGTGTGTGGAGGGGGTATGGGGGAGGAGACGTGTGCATGCCCAAAGACATTGTTTTCAAATTTCTCCTTTTAAAGTAACAGTATGAAATGTTGTATGAGAAAGACATTCCCTGTCATGATCTGATGGTTTTCCTCTAATGAACCTTCTGGCTCACTCTATGATAATGGATACCCCGAAACGATGTGGAGAAATCTCCATTTTTCAGTTTTGTTTTCCCTGCATCACTAATTGCTAGGGTTCCAGATTGTTTCTGAATAGCAGCTCTATTTTAATTATAATTTTTTATATGTATCGCCTACTTTGCTTTTCTTCATCTATTTCATATGGGCCAGGTTTTCTGTTTTCCATGCAGTTCCCTTTACTGTAACTTCCCAGGTTTAAATTGTCAGGCAGTACCGCAGCAAGGATGTATATGTGGTTATAAGGGAATGAGAGGCCTACATTCCAGAGAAGGCACTCATGGTCTCACAATTCATGCGAATAATGGCCAGAAGAAATCATTTAGCATAATACTTAAATTGGTGATTGGGGAAAAAAGAAAATGCTATGGGATTTTAGCAGTTTGTGCTTTATGTATGGTTCTAGAATTTTTTTTTTTAATTTCCCAGTTTCAGAAACTGGATAACCTGCTCCCTTTTCTACATTATGTATATGTGTAAGGTTAAAAAAAAAAATCTAGTCTTCAAATACATGATGATGGAGGAATAATAAGTTGATGAGCAAATAGGAAAGAACTGAAATTTTGTTTTAAACATTCAACATTTCCACTTAAGTGATTCATAAATTTAATTTATCCAAAATCTGAGTACTGTCCCAGTGAGAAGCTCTTACAGCTTTCCTAACTTGGTTGAGGTTCTTATCTCAAAAATAAAAAGGAAAGCCCTTAATGTCCTATGATTGATTAAGGAAAAGAATAAACCCACTTTGGCCACTCTGGCCCCAAGCTTGAAGAACAAAATTTCAAAAGCATATGGTTTCTTCATTTATTCCTTTATCAATTAATTCCTTGGACCTTAATTTGGTGGCAAGTTTCTTTCCATCTTTGTGCCAGAAATTTACTTGACTCTAAGGATTCAAAAGTGAATAAGGAGTTCATGTCTGGTGGGAAAGGCAGACAGGAAACATAATTTCAAATGTAATGAGATATTTAGAAATAATCGTACCAGAAAAAAAATTGATAAGCAAATGCACAGGAAAAAGGGAGTAACCAATGAACACGGTAGATTTGCTTCCACATAAGCTACTCCGATTGCCCTTTGTAATTTCTAAGCAAATATAAAGTGGCTTTTATTATGTTTCATGATGATTATTTTCTTTAGGCCCAACCTCTTGTTTTGAGGATATGAACATTTTCACATCACATTTGTCCCAATTATGGAGTGAGACCTGCCCTAGAGGGTAGTTTTTCAAACTGTCACAACTTATTAAAAACCAGATAGTCACAATTGACATTTTTAAGATTTTGAAGAGAATAGGCTATATCAGAGGCCATGGAAGGTAGTAAAGATGTGTGTTGTTTGGTGAAGTTCTTGCTTTATATCCAATCTGTGCACACATACACATATCTGCTGGCTCATAATGTAAACTATGTTCCTCCAGATTAGGATTTTAAAAGGTCAGAAACCTATAGTCTAGACTTGACGTTCCATATCTGGTTGGTATGTCGTTTCATTTATAAGATTTCAGATGGGATTTTTGTTTCACACTAGGGGATTCAAGCATTTCTTTGAATGAATAATGTTGAATACATCCCATATGAAACTTTATGAATGGCACAGACTTTAATTTTCTTGATTATATCTGTATATGAATATAGTGTGTATATATATATTGATATATAGGTAGAGATACACTTTTCATTAATTTTAGTTTAGCTGTCAGTGGTTTATGTAGCTATGAAATAAATGTCTGAAGCAAAAGTTACAATTATATAGACAAAAATATTTTGTACACCGGGTGGATGTAGCTACCATACTCAGTCTTTCTTGTTTTCCTGAAATTATTTTTTTTTCCTGTTACCTTAAACTTTTTTATTATAAATGTAATACATGCTCACTGTAATAATTTACATAATTGGTAAAAGTGTTAAAGCAGAAATGTAAATCATCAATCAGCAACCAGGCAATAAATGAACACTTTATGATTTGGCATATTTTATAGAGACACATACATGTATGCATATCACATGTAGTAATTAATTTGGGACTCTACTGGATATGCTGTTACTTAAGCTACTTCTTTCACTTTCTATTATATTGTGAGCATTTCTTCTGCCATTAAATAATCTGCAAAAATGTGAATGTAACATTTAACCCACTAATTCATTAATCACACTTTCATTATTGGATGTTTAAGTTATTCTTATCACTTCCTGTCACTAATGAGATAATAATTATAGATAAATAATCATCTAGATAAATCTTTGCATTCTTATGTTATTATTTCATTATCATAAATCAGTATAAGATATTAATTATTTAACATACACCTATGAAAAAAATTTTAATCACTACACGTTACCCAACATGCCCCTAGAAAAGCTGATAAGTTTCTAGTCCCCCCAGCAGCATATTTATTAATGTATTTAGCAGATCTTAATGGTCTGTTTTGTGTAGGTTTCATACCAGCCCTATTAAAGTGGAGTGTTTTCATTTTTCATAATTTTTACCAGCTTGATAACTCATATCAATTATTTTGTTTTCATTAAATTACAACTGAGATTTAGCATTTCATGTGTTTATTGGTCATGGATATTTCTTCTTTTTTATGAATTTTCCTTTTTTTCTATTACAATGTTTGCCTTCTTTGCTTCTAAATTGTAAATGTTCTTGATATAGAAGGATTATTAAGTCTTTACTGTCAGATAGCATTCAGAATTTCTTTCTAATTTTGTCAGTCGTCTCTTCAATTTATGATACTTCAGAAAAAAAGAAGCTTTACTTTTTGTGTAAACAAACCAGAGATTTTTGTTAGTTTTTTTCAAATGGCATTTAAATATGTACACCAAAATGGTTATATGATTATTCTTCTTTTTCTATTAATGAGATGATTTATATTAATAGGGTTTCTAATATTAAATGACCCTTGAAATTCTGAAAAAATAAATCTAAACTCACATACTGTCTGTTTTTTCTTTGAAGATAAAGCTGTGCATGGATTGCAAGTATTTCATCTGTGATTTTGTACCTCTTTTTTTAGGGAAATTGATATCTAAGGATTTACCCCCCCAACTTCAGCCATTTTACATAGAAGAGTTACATAAGCCTTGTAAAATGATTTGAGCAGCTTTTTGTCTGTTACTATATGTTATATCAATTTCTATAGTCTAGGAATTATCTCTGTATCAAGATTTAAAACAACTCATCCATAGAACCATCTAGCCTGATGCTTTTTTATGGGTAATTCTTTACACCTTTTTCAACTTGTCCCATAGAGGAAAATCTTAAGGAAAGGAAATGATTCTTCTTCTACTAAATTTTGGAAATTTGCTATATTTTTCCATAACATCATTTATTTCATTGAAACTTTCAACCTGTTAGTATAGTTTACATTTTTGCCACTTAATATATTTAATAATTCTATTTCTCTGTTCTAATATATTTATTTTTACCTCATTGACTTATTATTTCTTTTAAGAAGGAAATAAAGCAAACTTTTTGAATTATTTAGCTTATTTATTTTAGTTATTTTTTAATCACGTTCAATGACAATATAATTTAAGGCAATGAGTTTGGTTTTGAATTTAGTTTGGTATGCTTCCAGAAATGTTAATATCTTAATCTTCTTCTTCTTCTTTTTTTCTATGCATTTTGAAATTTAAGATTTTATTTCCTCTTTGACTAAGAATGACTAATATAGTCATTATTTCAGTTTTTAAGGATTGAGGCTTTTTCCATCTAAAATTTTATTATCAGTGTACAATTTTAACATTTTGTAGTCAAGGATAGTGAATTCTGCACCTTGGGGCATTTATTGAAAATTGACACAGTATATGTAACATTGTTTTTCATAGTTTTAAATTAAGTAAATTAAAACTAATGATTTTTCTAAAAATGTTTATTATTGAATAAATATTTATTGAGTGCCTATTATATTCCAGGCTCTGGTAAGGTGCTGAGGAGGTAGGAGAGAGCAAAACGTGCAAAAATCTCTGCCTTGTGGTACTTGCATTCTAGTATATACACACTTGTATCACTATGTTTCCTTAAACGCAAGTCAGCATGGTCATTATATGCACTATATATTTAATGACAGCTTTCAGGAAAAGAACAAAAAGAAAACACCACCAATGTAAGCTTTTCTATGAGAGCCCTCTGCATGCATATCTCAGATGTTTAAGTGTGAGAAATATGTGTCCTACAATTGGTAAAATAATCATTAATTATATTGTTTCCAATACTCTATATACTTATTTATCATTTCTTGATCTGTCAAAGACAGATGAACACGAGGCTAAGTCCTCATGTGCATTTTGTTTCTGAGGCATCATTTTTTAGGTCTATCTCTCAGAAAAGGCTGAAATGTAATGTTTGATTCATTCTGAGGCTTTTTCTTCCAAAGCAATGTTTAGCTCATTTATACCTGTTATCATAACTGTCATCCTTATTCTTTCTGTCATTTTAGTTTAGACTTTCTGTTTTATACACCTTTTTCTCTTTCCTATTTTATTTCCCATGTGCTGCAGTTTCTTTGATTATTTCTATTTATTAATTTCCCTCGTACAGACTTTATAAAAATATTCTTTATCCTGTTTTCTCTATCAACATCAAAAATGAAATCATCTCTGTTGAGTTCCTTCCATGTAAAAGGAACAAAGTGACACAGTTATATGTTGTCACAACTTTCCCTCACACTTTTAAGCTATGCTATTTTAGATCCAGTCTTTAAAGAAGGATGTGTGTCTTCTCTTTTAATATTTTTTATGTGGCATGTTTTATATCATCCAGGGATTACATTTTGTGTTTAATGCCAGCCCTCTTTGCTATAACATCTCCAGCACTGAGTTCTTTATCTTGATTCATCTCACTGTTAACAGGCTTACCTTTTTGAGTAATTTCACTTCAGGAAGGATATGGAGTTAGTATATTTCTAAATCCTTGAAATCTGATAGTATCCTTCATGTATAAATCCCAACACTTACAACAATGCCTAGAGCTTTGAGGTATATAATAAATATTTGTTAAATGAATGACATACCTTCTTCCCAAGGGTTTTTCCCAAACATTCCATTGTCTTTTGGTTTTTAATATTGAGGAAGAACTCTGATTTTTCTTACTTGTAAGTGACCTGTTTTCCCTATCTGGATCTTCTGGGATTCTCTCTTTATTCTTGATCTTCAAAATTTTCATCCGAATTGTTCTAGCCATTGGTCTCTTTTCATTCACTTTGCCAGGTTCTTATGAAGTCCTTTCTGTTAGCAGTTTTGTGTTGACTTCTTTTGTTTCCTTATTTGGAAGCACAGATTTTCCTTAGACAAGATGATGGAAGTCTCTTTGGTTCTCATCTCCTTACAGCTAACCGTGGAGAAGTCCTTTCATAACTCCACAATGGGCCTGACTGATGTAAGGCAACAACCCCCGTTAGGAGGTTTGGCAGCTTGAACAGACAGGAAGGGAACCCAAATCCCAGACAATACCTGGCGGAGAACTTCGCTTCTGCTTAGTTTCTCAATTGCTTTCTCTGAAATCATGGGCAAGGCGTGTTGCAGCTTCCTTCGCCAGCTCCCCAGCAAGATTGGTTGTGAGGGGGCACCATGTCCCCCTTTCAGCTTGGTCTGTGGCATCCTTTCTAGCAGATGCTCCTCAATACCTAGTTCTGGTTGGCGTTTCACCTACTGTAGATGCTGAGGACCATTTCCGTGGAACCTGGGAGAGCAGCGGTAAATGGCCTGCACTCACTCACATTGTCGCTGAGTTCAGAATTCAATACGCATTTTAAAGCTTAGCCTCCCTTTAAGAAGGAATTTCTTCACGGTGAATCATAACAAACTCTGGGGCAGTTTTATTGCATCACAAAGGCCATTTTTTTCTAGCTGCAGCTTATACTTATTCACACACAGTAAAACAATGTGTATCTAGTGGGATGACTGGAAAATATGATGGCTTTTTTTTCCCCCTCCTACACTAAGTCCTAGTTTTTCCTTAAGTGGTCCTGCAAAAGTGAGACATGGTGTAAAACTTCCCAATTGGTTTCTTTGCCATTCCAAGGAAAGGCTGCGAAATGCAGCATGAGAAATGGCTTTCTGGTTGCCCATCAGAGCAACTTCAGTAGGGCTAAGCCAAAAGGGCCGCAGAAGTTCAGAGAGTTGAGTTGTTTTCTTGTTTACATCGAAGATGTAAAAAGTAATCAGAATGTGATGTGAAGGGCTATGTAAATGCAGTTACCTCTGAAAATATATAAAAATTGTGCTGCCTCTGTCAAGCTGCATCATTATAATTATTTAAAATGAGAGGGAAAGTTCCTGCCACAGACATAGATATAGTGGTTGCATGACTTTATTAATTCCTAGTCTGAGGTCTGTAGTGTGCATGATAATCTAATAACAGAGTCATATTTATAATAGAGTATAAAATTCTCACTATAGGTTTCCAACAGTACATATGAGTCCTAGCATTACTGAAGGCTTGTTTTTTCTCACATCAGACTCTCCACTGAGATGTCACCAAAATGGAGAGATACTCACTCTCCATTTTGGTGACAACTTCATCTTAATGAGAATTTCAAAAAGAGCAGGGCTGACTCCCTGCCCCCAGGTCCTTTAACACTGAAAATATGATTACTTGGGTTTCTATAGGTTTATGATCTGTGCCCATCCTAGGAAAGTGAAGGAAAATCTGTGGGATCCTTTTTCAAAAGTTTTCTTAGAACCAAGCCAGTCCTATTTTTATTTTTATAACCTCCTGTCTCTCGTGGTGTGGGGCTCCACTTCCTCACAAGGGTCAGATTTCCATGGAGGCTGATACCTCCCCTACCACTGGGACCTTAGAGATAGAATTCCTATTGGAAATCCCTGACCTGGATTGGTCACCCATTTCAATTTGATACCAAGTTCTTGCCATCCTATCATGGACAATCTTGAACATAGATTCTGTTTCACAGTTTGGTCTAATCTCTCCTTTCCTCTCAGACCCTTCTTCTTATCTCTGTCCCACTCTGTACTCATAGCTACACTTGGGTGTTGGTTGTCGGCTTGTGAGTGGGTGCTCCTACACCCCTAGTGGCTGACACTGGTCTGTCCCATTCAGCCGCTACCCTTCTACCTGGTGGTGACACAGCCTTGACCTCAGAGCTAGAGTGGTGGCATATGCAAAGTTCATTCCAATATTGCAAGGTAGAGTTCTATAAAAAGTGCTTGACTTTGATGGCCTCCTGTCCTTAAATGTTGGTTAGTATGTGTGCCCAGAAACATGCCAGTCAGAAAGCCTACAGAATCTCACAGGCTTCAGTGCCATAAGTGCAATTCTCTTTTTGATAGCAAGCTCAACTTTGCTGTCAAACTGCTCATCTCCTGTTTACAGCACTTACTGGCTAGCCGTATTTCCATTTTTAACTAGGAAACAAGCTTGACAGATGCCACATTCCATATTACCACCTTTTTTATTCTAGTGAGGACAATCCAGCAAGATTGTTCAACATGAAAAGTTTTAAATTTGCAAAAATACCACTGAACTTCTGCTTACTGTGCTTTATCTTTAATGATCATTGGTTTTGTCTAGTTTAAAACTCCGGAGGTATGCCACACCCAAAGAGCAACATTGCTGCCTTAATTCACTACTGTTGAGAGATAGCATCTGGGGGTAGTGTGGAGTGAAGGCCAATCTTCATCAATAATGAGTAGTGACTGAAAAATAATTGTAAATGTTTCTTGTGCTCATATGTCCACATTCCCAGGTAAATTCCATTTAGGAACACAAGCGGCCACTGAGGTTCTATCTGGCTTTCAAGATGGTGGAGAAATCAAATGAGAGATATATATTTATAAATAAAACAGCACAAATGAAGAACCATCATCAGACACACAAGTATCACTATAATGAAAGTTACCTTGAACAAATCAGTTCCCCGAATGGCATTCATTTCTTATTGATAAATATGCCTGATACAAAGATAATGGAGCAGATAATTAAACCATCTATTTGGAAACATAAACACACACATACACTCACACACACACACATTGCAGGGACACAGGAGCTTTGGTTAGCACGAATTCTGTCATTACATCCCACCATCTTTCTCTAGAAGACAATCTGACCTCCAACAGGAAGAATATAGAAAAATCTTTTGCCTATAGTAAGGCTTTTGATTCTGTAGTATGTGACCAAAGTCAGTAAAGGACAAAAGAGCCTACCTCTTCCTTCCTTTATATGGGTGGACAGTGGTTTGGGGACACTGGTAAAACAAGTCATTAATGTTTCAGTTTTGGTTGGCTACAGCAACCAAACTGTGGTGGTAACTGACCAGGGAAGTTAAAGATAGGGCTACTCACTTCTCTTCTGCCACAGAAAAACCTGACGGAGATTAGCCCTGAGACCCCGTCGTGCCTCTGCTTCAGTGTGGAAGGGCAGATGCAGGACATACCCTTTATCACAGTCTGTTGCAACCTCCAGCTCTACCTCCTTCTTTCCACTTCCAGCATCACATTATGCTGTGCTTGTGGAGAAGATATACTTAATAAATGCTTGTTGAATTGTGCATCCTGTCTCTGGGTCTCTCTTGGGAAAAGGAGGAAGATCAAGACACTTCTGTAAGTGTCTTAAGAGGAACACACAAGTTTCCATGGATTTGAAGTCTAGTTCCTTCTACTGTAGAACATAAGGCTTCATCTTACCACCTTTCTCAAGTTGCTGATGACTGCATGATGCTGTCAGAGATGGGTTGGATGCTTTTGAGGAGAAATTCCTCATGGTCCACAGTGCACAGAGATTCTTACTCGGACAGAGTGCCTCATAAATATTCATCTATGATCACCAACAAGTGGTCTACATAGTGATCCAGAAGATGGGTTACATAGAAGTCCCATTAGCCCTGAGGATTATGCCATTTGTTAGTGTATGTCCACATTTTGCGTATCTACACTGTCACAATAATCTCCTTTGCAGTAGTATTTCCCAGCTGCTCTAATCACATCACCCTTTCTCTGTCGGGACTTCTCTACCACTCCTTGTCTGCACCAGGAAGTAAAACCTAATCACATCCTATCTGGTGCTATCACACAACTTAGTGAAGAGCTTCTGCATATTTCAAGTCTATGCAGTGCCCAACCCAAGCACTTTGCTGCCCTTAGACAAATGTTTGCCAAATTGAAATCTTGATGGTCCAAATGGGTAAACTGAGGCATAGTCATCTAGTAATCTCTAAAGACAAAGTCCTTTTGACACCTGTGTTCTCATCTCCAGCCACTTCTCTTTGTGTCAAAGATGACAAAGACTTAAATATTCAACACATTAACATGATGAGGAATTCCAGCTAGTGGGTCACTGTCACATTTTCTTTTGCAACAAAAGTTAATTTGGTTAGTGTCTTTTATAATGGTCCAAGTAGCTACCTGACATACAGGCAATTACACCTATAAGGTGAGCACCTCATTCAAGTCTTTCTGTAGATTAAATCAATGTATGTTCACGGATTTTAAAATAATAGATCTGGATGTGGTGGCATGACCCCACTTGAGTGTTCAAAAAAATTAACTTCCAACATATTTTAATGCAAATGTTACCTTTGTAAGTGGATGACCTGAAAAGAAAGTGTTTCCATAGTAACCTAAGGGAACACATAACCTGTTTATGATAACTTCTGCATGAAGAGAGCCAGGAAAGGATAGGGGATATGCTTTGATGTCTACTAAAAAAAAATGTCCAACAGCATTGTGTGAGTCAATGATTAGAAGATTTCACTTTATTTGTAGTTAATTTAGAAAAATAAACTTTCATGATGAATGGCTGAAATACACATTTGAAACAACCAGATGATCTCTCAGGATATATTTTTTAATGACAATTTGTCATAAGTGACAACTAAGGCATCAGTTTAAGAGAAACAGATTAGGGATGAGTTCTTACTGTAGGTCTTTCCCATTTTGTGCATTTCTTTTTATCTCTACTCTGTGCTCTTCCCTAGGAATCACCGAGGCCTTTCAAAGCTCTTAGATTTCTCTTTTTTTTCCTCTCATTTTTTTACCTCAGAACGTGTCATATAGAAGCTGCCCTTATGGAATTGAGAGGCTATATTGTGCAGATATCACCAACAAGGAATATATTGATCATCCTTCCCTTTCTTTACTGATGTGGCTAGTTGAGTTGGTGGCTTTTTAGGGGTACCATTAGGTAGAGATGAGTTTGACATCCACAAGCCCTTTATAGTTATTTTCCCTTTTTCTTTCAGATGTAACATCTAGTTCAAGAAAACCTCATCTACAAGATTCTTTTCTTTCTTTCCTTATTATTATTTTTTTTCTTTGAAGGTCGTTGGCATAAGGCACAGGTGGATGCAGTTCTAAGGAGCATTTCTTTGAAGCAGCGTTTTCAAGTCAGCTCACTGACAGGTTCATGCCCATGGGCTCTGGTGTGGACTTGGGGCAGAGGCACTGGCTACAATCACCCATCTGGTATCCATCTGGTAGCATGAATGAAAGATAATAGATCACAGAGAAACTCTACCAACTGCCAACTTGGTATAAGCAGGCAAAGAAGGTGCCGCCCAATTGCGCCATGAAGACTAAAAGTGTTGTCCATAGGGTATGCACATTTCCAGCACAAGATGCAAAAGAATGGCATGCAAGAGCATATGGAAAGAAATTGCCATACATATCTAGCCTTACAGCTGCAACTTGTTAAGTATTAAACCGAGTTCTTGGCCACATTTAAGTTGTTAGTGGAGTTTGGGAGAAAAGATGTCCTAATATGATTGAGACATGTATTTTGCTACTCACACCCACCCACAAGAGGGTTAACAGTATTCAAGGACTTTGGGATGAGGAGTAGACATGAGCATCCTAAAGGCATTGATTTCATTCACGTGCAATGCCACTTTGCAGTACACTGTTTGGTTGTCGCAAAAATAAGGATCTTGTAGTCACCACAAAATGATTTAGACATTTTATCAATTTATTAGTTTCTCCTTGTTTTTATATCTCCCTTTTCTGCTTTGTTTGCTTCCTTCCGGAATGCAGTGTGCTCTGGTTAGTGCCATGGCTAAGTATTAAGACTCTGTCCAGAGATTTACTCTCTTCATCTGGCACCATCCCCTTTGAGGAGCTCCAAACAGAAGCACTGGTCTGCGATGACAAGGACATGCTTGTCTCTGAGGCTTCCCATCTGCGGGAGCCTTTCTGATTTGTTTCCTCCACTTGCTCTGTAGTCTCAGTGCCTGGCTTATCCCTGCATTCGGGTATGCTAGTGATGACCAAATAAAGTGAGATATTAGAGTGAGAATTCGGCACCATTGTGATCACTTAAACAACAATGTGCTCTCATGGGGCCTTTTTTTACACATAAAATGGTTGTCTTCATAGTAACATCTCATATATACACATATATAAGAGTATATTCATATAGTGCCATATATTTTGAAAGACGTTATCATACTCATTACATCTAGCACTTCGACGAAGATAGGAACCCATTTTTACAGATGAGAAAACTGAGGCTCAGAAGAGTTACATGGTTGCTGACAATAAATAACTTTGAACCCAAATCATATGACCCAAAGTTCAAGTATTCCACCAGATTTAGGTAAATGTTTTTGTTTGTTTGTTTGTTTTTGTTTTAATCTCTGAGCTTCTCTTTCCTCCTTACATTTAACTCCTTAAGAACTCCTTAATCTCTGAGCTTCTCTTTCCTCCTTACTAAAGGAAACATTTATCTCCAAAGAATGAGAGCTAGAGTCAAGATAAAGATAGGGATTCATAGTGACCCCAAAATCCCTGCCCTGTGGGTGGCTAGAGGGATGGGAGCTGAGTTGACTTCCTTTCTTCCATAATGTCCAACAAGGTATTTCCCATACTTCCACTAAGAGAGAGAACAAGAAAAATGTCTTTCCAGCTGGCCACACAGAGACCCATGCTGGATGAAGTTGGGAAGAAAGAAAGGCTGTAAGTCAGAGGCATGAGTCACCTAGAAAAGAATCATAAAGTAATTATAGAGTGCAGGATCACTAGCAAAGTGCCAGGATGGAGGTGGGTGAAGGATGAGGTGTCAAAGTAGAAAGGTTAATGATCCAAAGGTGAGATTTCAATATTGATGTTGACCATGACCCGTGAAAAGAATTTACGGAAAAGCCAAAATGAACTTAAACCTGATTCTATGTGGAAGATTGCGTAAATTGCATCTTCGGTGCAAGAAGATATAATACTGTAAATTTCCTTGCTTTTCTTCTTCCAACTTATGGGACTCAAATTCCTTTGCCATAATTTATACTAATTAGTCTTTCCACTTCAATCGAGAGGGGAACTGCGAAAGTAGCCATCCCTTGTCTGCTCCTCATTAGAGACAATTAAGAGTTAGAAGAAAAAAAACATACCACAGAAAAGACAAGAAAACCCACCCAGAAAGACAAACACGAGGCAGGAAGTGATCATATTGAACTGGACAAAGAGGAACTGACAGCCTTCAAGATCCCTCGCTTGTCCAGCTAAGGTCTGAACAGGGTTGGAAGTAACACCACCCAGTCATGCCAGCTTCCCTTGTGGTAGTCTCATCTACGTTTTTTCTATCTGCTGTCATACTGCATTTATTAAGAAATGTTCTCGCTCTCGAAATCCAATTCATTAGTTTCCCTCCGTGGATAAGAGGGATGGCATTACTGATGAGAGAAAAATAAGTCCTAAGCTAATCAGCCTTGGTAAATTCCAGTCTTGCACATTACTGTCATGGAAGCTTTCTCCCAGAATTCAGACAGAGCACAAAGACACAGGAGAGGGACCCGGTGTGAGATGTCCTAACACTGCTGTTGGAGCCCTGCTGTTTACATCACCTTATACTTTCCCAGAAGGGGAAGGAGAGGAGATCAGGGAGCATTTAATTGCCTTATAAACTGATTGACAGATTGGTGATCTGATGCATATGGATGATCTTTTTAGTGAAATGGCTCAGAAGCTGCTAACAGAGATCATCAGGAGCCATGATTTGCACACCCTCCGCGGGGTTATTACGGAGAAGCGGAAGGATGGGTTGATTATTATCTTTCCTTCTTTCTGTTTCTTTTTTTTTTTTTTCCTTGAATGTTTTCTTCGCCTTCAGGGAAATGCGTTCTAGCAGCGTGAGCACCACTATTAATCAACACTTGTAGCAATAATCAGTGAGTGAAAAATGGTGACCAGGATCTGTGAATGCACCGGCATAACTGTTTTCTGAGTTTCCCTTTGTGATCATGCCTTGGCATTCTAACATGGATAATTTATACAAAATTAATGTTGGCACCTTCTGAGGTGCAAAGATTTATAGACACAGTGCTTACTTCTTCATCCATTAAAAAAGAAAGAGAAATCGTTTCTGGTCATGATGAATAATATTTTAGAGCCTTTAAAAATATACTTGCTATCTTCATGTTTCTTTGTGTTATGTTGAGTCAGTGAGCCCCTTCACTTTGAAGCATGGGTGCTGGGAAAGGCAAACTGTTGTTAAGTTCTTGCTTCCAATTTTCCCAGAACTTTCACCACGAGAGGGTGTGGAAAATAATCAAGAATTCAAAAATACCTCAGGTCCAAAGATCCTTCTGAGAGCTGTCTGGTGTTACTGGAAATGCAGGGAGAAAAAAAAAAGAAATAGGCTGAGTTATGGGAGTGGCAAAATGCTGTTGCTAGCCACACCTGAAAGTGGTTGTGGAAATAAAGCGAGCTGGGGCTGGTGAGGACACTATTCGTGAGGTAAGCCATTTTAAAAATTTGGTTGCCACTTTCCTCCCACCAAGCTACCTTTCAGTTCTTACCACCCTCTGATCAGTAGGATAAATTCTGATGGGTCAATGCTTTGAGTCTTTCTTTGAAATTTCACTTACTTGGGATTGGCTTGCCGGGAGCCTACAGGTCACAGAGGCACCGGACCACATCTTAGAGAGTGACTGATAGACCAAGACTCATAGGAGCGTATGACACCAGCCCCTTGTCTGAGGATCTCACCAGCCCCTTGTCTGAGGATCTCTCCTGTCATTAAAATCAATGCAACTTAATTAAAGCAAATTACAGATAGATACATCTATAAATAAGATATTAAAGTGTGCTGCTGAATATGATAATTGCTGCATATTTAGCAATCAGTGTGTGTGTTCTGCTTTTGCCAGGAGGAATTCCTTTCAGTGGAATCAATGGAGCTTTATTAAAAACCATCCAAATTAGAGGGAGAAATGATGAGTGTTATAATAACACAAAATCACTGTTTCAACTTTCACTGCAAAGAAAGGAAAGCAAAATATGTCCATCCCTCTTTTTTCACTCAAGGAAAACATTAGACATATTCTCTTTAAGATGTGGATATTTTGAATTTATACATTTTAATTTTTGTATTCTCTTCTCCCAAAGGAAGGCGGAGGGAAAGTAACAATCATAAATAAAACAATTCAGCAGTGAGACTGAAGTGTGAGGAATACTCCAGTGCCTGGATATGCTGTTTTATACTTTGGTGACAGAAGACAAATAAATGAAGTGCATACTCTAAGCAGAGCTCTAAGTGGTTAATTTTATTCTCCTAGTCACTAGATCTTTGCATGTGAAAGTTTTCATAGGTTAATTCAAAATAATGAATGTTGGAAATAAAAACCCATTTTCATCACCTTCCTGACTTGTCACACTACTTTACCCCTGTCACCTTTTATCATACATAAGAATTAAGCTTACGGCCAAGAGACCTTTTTTCAGGCTAACTTAGAATTATACATTTTTTAAAAGATCATTCATCACCCAATTTAAAAAACAATAACAAAATGTAACAGTTAATTAAATCACTCCCAGGTGACCAGGATTATTTTCAAATTTAAGAAAATAAATACTAAAATTATAAGAAGACAAAGATTTCAGTGATGAATGTTCTAAGAGATGAAAAAAGAATCACTAGACACCAGCCACTTCTAACAGACATCTTAAAGGCACTTACGAAGACTTCTTACATTGGGACACTCTGTGCATTTATTGTTTGGCAAGAGAAGGAGAAAAAAGAAAAAATGGAAAGAGAACAAAGGGAAGGGAAAGTAACAAGAGAAGAAATGAATGTGTAGAAAAGTGATTTTTAGCTAGTTCACTGAAGCAAATATTTATTTAAAGATTTTGCTGGTTGGAGAAAGATAATATGTGCACACACAAGCAAGCAGGGGGAGGAGCAGGAGGATGAGAGGGAGATGATCTCCAGCAGACTCTGAGCTGAGTGCAAGCCCCACACGGGGCTTGAACCCAGGACCTTAAGATCACAATTTGACCCAAAACCAGAAGTCAAACATTTCACTGAATAAGCCATCTAGCTGCCTCACAAATATTGATTTATTGAATATCTTCCAAGCACTGGTCTAGGCAATGGGGAGAGTAAAATCCCTGTCCTCATGGAGCTTACGTTTTTGAGGAGAAAGAGACAATAAATAAGTAAAGAGTCAATATCTCACCAATGATAATTTCTGCAAAGAAATATACCGCTGTGCTCAGGGGCTAGAATGTGTACCTGGGAAAAGTGTGGTATTTGATATATGGCAGTCCGGGAAAGCTTCTCTGAAGAGGAGACACTTAAGCAGGGACACAAACAAAGTGCGGGATGAAGGCATGTGGCCGGCCATCTGGAGCACCTTCCAGGGAAGAGGGCAATGTGAGTAGGCAAGCCAAGAGCAAAGTAGTGCCTGGCAAGTGGGAGCAGCAGTGAGGAAGGCAGCATGGCTGGAGCAGTGGGAACAAGCAGGGCAGGGAGGGAACAAAGCAGAGAGGCAACTCGTTCCAAACCACATGAATCTTTAGGAGCAAAATTATTAAGTCCTCTACTTAACTGTCCTCCCTGATGACTGATATTTCTGATTTTTTAAGATGCACAGAGAATGCATCATACTCTTGCTTAGGAAAGAGTATAAAGGGTTGACAATGGGTGTAGCTTGTTCTGTTCTTTCTAATGCCCAACCAAGGCAAATGATTTTTAGGACCAAGGACCTATGATTTTGCTCCAGACGCTCTATGCCAGAGGCCATTCCACAGACAGATTTGTTCATAATTTTGATACATGAGTTTTCCACTCTGCAGAGGGTGTGTGCAGAGGAGAACGGAGTTCCACCATGCATTATTTCCTAGCTCCATGGCTAACATGCAGTCATATCGCCCCTGTAATCACATTTGCTCTGCTTCCTTCTGATGTTCCTACAGGCAGTGCCATGGAATGCAGCAACATCTAAATTCCGTGGGTGATGGAAAAAGGAAGTAGTCACAGCCACTGAGCATGCACATCACACACATCGAGGCCCTGCCTTTCCTTTCAACACATGCTCCATCCTTGTGTAACTGTCCCTCAGAATTGCCCCCCATCCACAGGTAGAAAAAGGGGCAGAGTCATGGTCTAAGACTCCTTACTGGGGTACTTTTTCCATGCCTATGGATGTCATAGGACAGTTCAGAACCAAATTATTCTTTGAGATATGTACTAACAGTAGCTTGCAACTCATATTGCTTACAAAAACCATGGCCAGTGTGATTCATTGCAACTTGTAAGTGAATATTCTATTCAAGCTGAATACTAGCATTCTGGCCATACAATACTACTACTATTATTGGGGTATGTATAGCATAAAAAGAAATATATTTGCTTCAGAAGTCTCTGAAAATACTAATATGGGACCTGACTTAATGGATCTCTTTAATTCACAGTATTTAAAAGAAAAGAGACTGGGGATGCCTGAGTGGCTCAGTCATTTGGGTGTCTGCCTTCAGCTTGGGTCATGATTCCTGAGTCCTGGGATCAAGTCCTGGGGGCACTGGGCTCCTTACTCAGCAAGGAGCCTGCTTCTCCCTCTGCCTCTGCTACCCCTCTGCCTGTGCTTTCTCTCTCTCTCTCTCTGATAAATAAATAAAATATTTTTAAAAAGAGCAAGAGATTGAAGATATTACCCAGAGAAAGGTGTCCCATCCAAAGAGATAGGTGAGTCCACTCCATGACCTCTACAGTTACCTCCTTTGTACCAGGTAGCTCTGACCCCTCTTTTTTTGCTACAACTCCTCAAGCAAGCCAGACTTCCATGTTTTAAGGATCCCTGAGTTACATAACTCAGAAGTTATCCATTAGAAACACATTGCAGTGTTGGGTCATTTTTCTTTTGGGGCCTTTGCTGTAGAGAATTTTAGCCCAAATTATATTTCCTGGTATGTTATCCCTTCTGATGGTAAACACGCCCCATGGTGTGATACACTGTGTTAAACCACAAGGGTACGTTGAGGAGTAATCAGGGTGAATCTAATAAAAACTTGGCAGCAAGTCTAATGAAAATTGGAGTAGACCTAAAAACCTTTAATAAGATTGTTCTCTTTTTTGTAGGTTCTTGCAGTTTGCTTTTCATGAATATCTAGGCAATTGGGGGTTTTTTAAGGTATTTACTATGGGCTGGTACTTAAATTCCCATTGAGTAAGAAAAGCTAGGTAGAACAAGTGTGGTGGCTAGTAACTGAGTTTTTTACACCATTGAAAATGTTGCATGCTGAATTGAATTTTGAGTTTTGTTTTTTCAAAAAATGACTTGGTTAACTTTCAAACCATGTGATTCTGTGTTTTCAGGAATGGCATGAAAAGGGCTTCATGCCTACTCTTTCCAAAGCATTGAGTTCTTCTGCTCCCACTTGCATTTTGCTGCTCTTTGAGTTATGGTCTCTGGTCTCTTTTCCTAAGGACAAATGATTCTACTCGTTCTTTGGATGAGTTGCTCCCAGTGGATGACCCTCAAATTGAAAATGATGTTTCCCTTGTGAAATTCCAAAGCTTAAATTCAGTGTTCCTCACATGGTCAGTAACTCATTTGTGGATTGCTAGCATAATTTATGTAGTTTTGCTGTCTGCAGAGAAAAAGTGAGTTTCTCATGGCCCTTGGGGAAGATGCTCAGAGAGACCCAGTCCCTAGACTATGTTGGACCGGTTGGCAGAATTGGGAGATGAAACTCTCTCTGCTTCCTTCCAAGTGACTTGTATTAATACTGGTGTTATTTTCCATACCAAAGTCCAATTATATGATGGAGGATTTTTGGTAATTGGGCCCTTTGGATTTTAAATCCTTTCAGGTCAGTGCCCATGAGGATAGCCTTCAGTAGGAAGGACTCTGGGGCTTTGCACAGAAGGCAGATCTGATTTATAGATGGACATGGCATTACATCTGTCACAAATACATTATGAATAGGCATTATACATTTTCTAACATACATTCACCCCCTCTTGGGAAATTATCCTTCATCCTAATGGATTACACCAGAGTAAGTTCCTTGTAAAATTCATCCTAAATTTTCACTTTCTTAATTTCATTACATTGATGAGTTGAGATCCCTATTTATCCTTTTACCTACATCTGAGGGATGTTAGAAGAATTAGACTAAAGTTTATAAATCACCTCACGATTCCTCAACTAAGCCCACAGAAACAGTAAAAAGCAAGCATAGATAATAAATAGGTGCTGATTTCTGCTCAACCTTCATAGTGTACTGGAGCACAGTGAGTACTCTCTCAATTAAGTAGATAAAGTTTTTCTTCAGAAATATGGGAAGTCATCTAAATGGCACTCAACTAGCATTTCAAATGCTTAGCTGCCAAAGTTGGAATTTTGTTTTGTTACCTGGAGAGACTCATGTCAAGTGCTGGTTTCTTTTCTCTTTTTTTTTTTTTCTTTTTCTTTCTCCTGTCTGCTAACTTCCTGCTCCCTGATGCTTCCCTTCAGACTCTGAATCTTGGCTTCTCTGAAAGAAACACGTCTAGGGCCTTCTATTCACGACGTGGCTCTAAACCTGGGATTGCACTCCTTTAGGAAAAGCCACCAAAAGGGTGTGGTAGAACTTCTAACAGAATGACTGAGGTCAGCAGATGAAGGTGGGCTCACTTCCTACCTGTGCACAGAGCCCCTTCTGCCCTGGGAAAGGACCCGGCTATACTGTGCCCCCCACTCAGTCTGTAGGGGTACTGGTACGAATGTTTGATCCCAAACAGTTCAATAATGTACCAAGATGCACACTTCACATCTGTAATGTTAAATGCCTAAATCACAAGGTAAATTGTTTCTTGACTTCACTCCATGCGAGGGAGTTAATGTTCCCAATGCATTAGAGCACTGTATTCAGTTGTGAATAGCCTCCTGAAGTAGGCCAGTGAGGTTAATTCAAGTTTGTTTTCTCTATTTAGTTTAGAATTATGTGTTTCTCTGCTTGCCTCTGTTACATCTCACCTTCAAGATTACTTCTTTCCTTTAAATGGTCATTCTTTTAATCATCCAGCATTTATTGAGCATGAAATATGCTGGACAACAAATGTTAATAAATACCATTATAAAAGATTGTTATAACATTCTCAGTAAGTATGTAAAGGATAAACTCTAGGCTCTCAGAAAATAGGAAGTGAATAGTTCCGTCAGAAGAGTTTCCCAGAATGGTGATGGGAAGGGCAAAGGAAGAGCTGAGCGGGACAAGAAGGTGTGCAGGCGCATGGTGGTCAGGAAAGGACCGATGGTTGGAAGGAGTATGCAGGGTGCAGGGGCAGGAAACAGAGCTGCAAAGATGAGGAGTGGGAGCAGGATGAAAACAATGATGACCGCGGTAGCCTATGAAAGCTGCAGATGTCCTGTTCGGGAATTTAAGCTTCATTCTAGGCATTGAATAGTTTCTGTGAACTGCAAAAAGATGATTGTATGTGTATATGTCTGGATATATATAGATATAAATCCATATCCATACATCACACATATATACATACACATTCATACATGTGTACACACAGAGACATGTGAATACCTGTATCATCTTTTAAATAGGTCATATCATTCCAGCCTTTCATCTTGTATATAAAAAGCACAGACAATAGGCTCTTTTATGAAAGAAAGTAAGACTTTTCCCTCTCTCTCCCTCTCTCCTCTCTCTCCCCACTTCTCTCCCCCGTCCCTCTCTCCCTTCTCCTTCCTTCTCTCCCTCCCTCCTTTTCTATCAATGCTCTCTCCCCCTTTCCTCAGCCCCTCCCCCCTCCCTCCTTCCCTCTCTCTCCTCTTCTCTCTCCTTCTCCACCCCTCCACCCTCTTCTTTTTTTCTCTCTCTCTTCCCCAGGGCTGTTTTTAGAACAGTATATCACTGAAGAAGCTTCCATTGGCTTAGCCACAGCTGGGCAGAGATTCATAGAAATAAACTCTACAGAACAGGAAAAAAAATCCTCTCCAGGCATTTTCCATACTAAAAGAAAGATCAGATTCCATATAACTGCAGCAGCATTAGCAACAACCCAGATTCACTGAACATATAAGTACACTGTACACATGTGATACATACTTTGTAGTTTACATGCATCAGACCATTTAATCCACACAATAGCCATCTGAGGTAGATACTATTATTGACCACATTGATAATGAAAACTGAGACTAATGAGGTGAGGAGACCGAAGCTCAGAAGTGACCTTGCTCAAGGTTACCCAGTGGGTGGCTGATGAGAACTGAGCCCAGCCAGTCTTATGTGGAGTAAGCGCTCCTAACCCCAGTGCCATCTCCATGTGCAGGCCAGAGACCATGCTGCTCAGGGTCTGGTTAGACACTCTGCATGCAAGTCAGTTTCCAGTTAGGAAGGCAAGACCCCAGGCACTACAGGAAGATGGTGCCCTTTAGGCTCATCTTCCCATTGTGCCTCTCCCTTTGAGCAAAACTGACTTAAAAGAAATTTACAACACCTGCCTTTTTTCTGGTCAAGGAGTGGCATGGATGTGTCAGATGATGTAGGAGCATAGACTTTGATCATCGAAACATCCTTTATGAGTATCCTATGTGATGATGTATCATCCATCCTACATGTATGTAGGAACCAGATAGGGAACACGTTTTAGAAATTAGAGATAGTTTGCAAATTGGTATGGACCCCTTAGGGGCTGGCCTCTAGAGTATACCTGTGCACATCCTGCCAACTGCATGGTTGGGTGCCCATGCGTCCAAGCCCCGAAGCCAACCCATGCTCATGGCCCTGTCCTCACCTGCATCCCCACCAGATTTTCCACCAAGCGGAAGCACAGCTGTTACAATCGATGACCAGCTGTTTTTTATTTTCATAATATCTATTGAAACCCATGCACAAGCATTGTTTCCCCCCTGTCTCCTCAGGAATGTAGGGACCTGGCTCATGAGCTTTAATCAGGTCACTGACTCAGTCTCCAGAACTGAAGCCACCTCCTCATCTCCAGGTCACTGTCCAGAGCAAGTGCTTCCCATGCCAGTGATGTCATGAGCTCCCCATTGGGTGGACTTCACAGACGAGACCCAGTGAGGTTAGATGTGACTCAGGGGAAGTATTTTCAAAGCATCTTAGGCACAGAAGAACGAAGCTTGGATGGAGACTCATGATCTGCAAACCTGCTCAGGAACAGAGGGGAGACTCTTAGCATAGGTCTCCTTGTGCCCAAACTTCCTCATTCACACATCAGTATTCAGCTTAGAGGGTAAGTCCAGGGTGGGATTTCTAGAACCCTTTAGCCACAGCTCTGGTGCCCCTCCCTGGTGTGGGAGACTGCTGCTGTGTCCTTAATGCTACATCCATTTCTTGGCTTGTATAAGAAACTTGGGTTCATTTTTGTTGTTGTTGTTGCTCTTGGTATATTTGCATAATTTTCTCTCCTGAGCAAAGTTCTTGATTTTGCAACATCATAATAAAAAACAGTGTGAATTGGCAAGTTTAGGGGTATGATTTGCAGCTGGTCTATCACTTCCGCTACTGGAAGCTTCAGCTTGAAGTATTATACAATTATCATATTTTACAGGACTTGAGCTTCTATTTGCATCTGCTCATATTTTGTTTTTGCTCTTTAAAAAACACTCTCTTTTAACATTTTTGAGGATAGATGGATTGCCCAATATACTCACCTTATACATGTTTCTGTTCATGGTATAAATTTGTATAGTTCAGTGCTATTGAAATCCAAACACCAAGGTGTAATTGACATAATAACACGATGAGCTCTTCGGACAGTTTTTGGAGATTGAAAACAATTGATGAAGCAAATGCAACCCAGGGTTATAGTAATATCTCTAACCATCCCCTTTTCACTCATTGCCATTATTTTGATTAAAAGGTCTGTAGAAGCCATGGTGGTTGTTCAGGATGCAAAAATTATTGCAGAAACTTCCTCTATTAATGGAAATTATTAGAGGATGGGAATGGCACTCGAACAGCAAGAATGATATTAATTATGCGAAAAGCAATCATATCTGGCAGTTGGCAAGCATGCATTATTCTTCAACACTCTTCCACAGGTTTGTGTCCAGCCAGCACTAGAAACCTAAAAGCTTTTATTTGGCAAAGTTTTCAGAGCACTTGGACTTCCAGCTTCTTGATAAAAGATGATTTGGAAGGGAATTTTGTTGGTGAAATTGAAGGATTCAGTAATGAGTTCTGTGTAGATGAATCAATGCCCAATTAAATGATTATATCAAATCCAACTTTAAATGTTGACTTGAAAAAAAATCACATTTTAAAGACTTTGAGAGCAAGATGCTATGTATATATATATATACATGTATATATATATATATATATACATATAGAGGAGCAGAGTTGTATTAGCAGCCTGGTAAAGGTAGGGAGTGTTCTGAATGATCCAAGAGCCTGATTAATGGAGAGCTACTTAGGACAAGCATTGTCTGTATACTAAGAATTAGAACAGATTGCAGTAACCTCACTTATTTTCATTCCATCATTCCCTCTCTCTTTTGCAACACTTCTCTGTTTCTTTGGGTCTTTATTTCTCTTTCCATTAACACCTCTCTTTCAAGGCTCCCTTCTCTGTTCACTATTTTGATGTTCTCACCACCTTCTACAGAATCTGTTTTTCTTTTTTTTTCCTTTTTTTTTTTAAAGATTTTATTTATTTAAATAATATATAAGAGAGATCACAAGTAGGCAGAGAGGCAGGCAAAGACAGCGAAGGAAACAGGCTCCCCACTGAGCAGAGAGCCCAGCACGCCCGGATCCCAGGATCCTGAGATCATGACCTCAACTGAAGACAGAGGCCTCAACCCACCGAGCCACCCAGGTGCCCCAGAATCTGTTTTTCTTATCTACTCCTACTTTTGCCTGTTCCTGTCCCCTAACGGCAGTAAATACAAACAATCAGAGCAATATTTGTTGTTTTATCCATTCATATGATAAGGCTTTGGAGAGCCCTTGATATGTTTAGGGCACTGACCTGACCACGGGAAGAGTTACCAAACCTGCAGGAGCGAGCATTCTGGCACGGGCACGAAAGCCCATGTTCAGGCACTGTAAAATATCCAGCGGCATCAAGTCATCGAACATGTGGGAGACGGATGAGATAAAGCTAGAAAATTTCACTATAGATTACTAAAAACTTTTATCTGCTAGTTAATAGAAAATCATTAAATGGGGCAGCCAGATGGTTCAGTCGAATAAGCGTCTGCCTTCGGCTCTGGTGATGATCTCAGGGTCTTGGGATCCAGCCCCATCTCAGGCTCCCTGTTCAGCAGGGAGTCTGCTTCTCCCTCCCCGCCTTTCTCTCTCTTGCTCGCTCACTCTATCTCTCTCATATAATAAATAAATCTTAAAAAGAAAGAAGGAAGGAAGGAAGGAAGGAAGGAAGGAAGGAAGGAAGGAAGGAAGGAAGGAAAGAAAGAGAAAGAAAGAAAGAAAGAAAAAGAAAGAAAGAAAGAAAGAAAGAAAGAAAGAAAGAAAGAAAGAAAGAAAGAAAGAAAAAGAAAGAAAGAAAATCATTAAATGGACATGTTTGGTTTGGTTTTTCAAACCAGGTTTTGACACAAGAATGTCAATTTTCAGAATGTCATCTGTTTAATTTTCTTTTTCTACCCTTGTCTTCATTTGTCTTTCTAGAACTTGAACTCTGCTGGTACAGTAGTTAGTTGCAAACTATTATTTGGTTAATACACATTTCAGACTAACGTGTGTATGATTTCAGCATCAATGGTAGCATGGATCCAGTTTCTTTGTGATTCCAATGGATGCGACACACTGAGGTAGCTCTTTAGATCAATAGTAGCTATGCCCAGCCGACTCAGCCATCTATCCCACCACATAAGGTTCTCCTACTACGCTACTATTATTTTCAGCTCTTAGGAATCGTCCCTCATTCTAAGCAATTACACAGTTGAGGTTTCTAACCGTCTTGATTTCTATACCAGATCCAAGTTTAAATCTAAATTTTTAGAATATATGTTTTAAAAATTATTTTTAAAGGGAAGGGAAAAATTAGAACTATGTATACAAAAGAGCTGAGAATGGGAGCCTTATTAAGACTTAACTATAGGACGATGCCATAAAACCTCCTTTAAAAAATGGTGATGCATGTTATGATATTTAACAGGTTTTGTTCAAAAAGCTAACTAGCCCTTATGGAAGCTGATTCTCTCTGTTAAGTGCCACTGAGTAGATGTGTGAGACTTCTGTTTTATTGAGTCAATAAATATGCATGAACAATGTGATATGTCAGGCTTTGAGAATGCAGTGGCTCAAGAAAGTGAAATTGTCCCAACTCCAATGAAGCCCACTCATCGTGTATAAACCAAATTAATAGACTGACGCTGTGCATCATACTGAAAAAATCTGTACATTATGCAGCCTGTTCTTGTTTATAAACATAATTTTTTGCTAAAAATTACTTTTGGTGTACCAAAAGTTAACATATAGGCATATATCTCAATGCCTCCAGCTAAGTGTAATAACTTTTACCAGGAAATTGGAGTTCAGTGGTCTGGCCATGATGACCATGACCTCATGCAAAATGCTGGCAAAAAGTCATAATTTCCCATATCCCACCCCACTGCTACCATAAGCTCATCTGAACTGACTTAGGTCTTAGGTCTCTGTTCTTTGTTTAGGAAATAGAGCTACGGTAACAGGAATGATCACTGCCAATATATAAGGCGGTATTGACAGTGAGACCGAGTTCCCATCTTGGCCTTGCCACTGTATGAACCTATGGCAAGTTGCTTTACCTTTTTTTGAACTCTCCTTTTCTCAAGTGTAAAGCAAGGCAGAAATGGAAACAATAGCATTAATTCTAGCTCATGATACTCATCACATAGTGTCGCAGAAAGTCATTTCTTTCTAGTCATTTTTTTTCTAAGAAGAGGAGTGACTGGAACGTGCCCACAGACTGAACTAGGAAAAGAAAACATTGTGAAAAGTTTGAAATTTTACATATGTTTACATTGTTTGGTCTTTATAAATGCAAGTATGTTTTAAGTATCCTGGGAAGCTTTCGTCACTAAATATCCTTTGCAAGATCTGTTAGATAAAAGCAATAGTTTGAACTCCTAAGCAATAATATGAATAAACTGTTACATCATTTTAAGCTTTGGTATATTCTGAAGGTCAACTTTTTTCTTTTAGAATGAGTAAAGAACACTGATTGTCACAGAGTATAATAAAAATAAAACAGAGGCACCCAATTCAGTTGATTGAGCTCTGACTGTTGATTTCGGCTCATGTCATGATCTCAGGGTTGTGGGTTTGAGCTCCACACCAGGTTCCACAACATGCTCGGTGTGGAGTCTTCTTGAGATGCTCTCTCCCTTTCCCTCCACCCCACCCCTGCTCATGCTATAAATAAATAAATAGATAGATAGATAGATAGATAGATAGATAGATAGATAGATAAAATCTTTTTTAAAAAATGAAGTAAATAAAAATAAAACAGATGAAGCATAAATAACTCCCATAATACATCCAAGAAATGAGTCAAAACCAAATTCAATAAATACTAGATACTAGCATCTGGTGATTAGTGTTACTGACTGAGTAACAGTAAATTCCTGCTTACTCCATTCCTGGAAAATATAGGACATGAAAACAGATTTATTAGAGTGTGGTTGTCCTAATATTTTCTCTTTCTTCTCAATCAGAAATCGTCTTCTCTCAAGTGAGAGTTTAGATTTCAGTCAGTGTCGCAATATCTCTATGTGTAGGTAGACAGATGGGGAAAGGAAATGAGATGGTGTCTGGCTGTTTAATTAAAGATGTAGAGCCGGAGTGTGCTCTTCACGCTCACTGGCGAGACACTCATGCACGTGTGCACACACAGGCACACACTCTCACATGCAAAGTGCATATGATAGATGAAGCCAAATTTGTAAAATTGTATCCACAATCATAGTTTCTATGGTAAGTGTATCTCAAGCCCAGGAACACACAGAGCTGGGCGGGAGATGCCTGATTTTTTTTTCTCTGAAGATAATCCAAAGAGATCATTCAGGTGATCAAGATGCCATGGCCCGGTGTACATATGGGTAGTACTTGGGTCAAGCTAGCATAAGATTGAACGCTGAAATCCCAATCAATGTGTTATGATTTTATAGTGTTGCAAGTTATTTTGCTGTCCTTGTCATTCAGCTTTAAAATGATTATGTTACAGACATAGAGTTACCATATTAATGAGGTGGAAACTATACGCAAGATAACTTTTATAAATGTGCAAAAGTTAGACAGTACTTTAAGGATTTATTTTCACTCCAGCATTTTCCAAGGGAGGAAAATATAGGCACAGAATGGTTAAAATGCTTCCCCAAGAGTTATTTTTGAAATATTTTATTTGCTGTATTTTCTAAACTAGCAGATGTTCTAAACTAGTCTATAAACTGAATACCCAGTTATTTGACAAAATTACTGAAATTAAATTAGAGAAAATAAACACTTCAGAAATAATGGCTTGAAAGAGTGTGTGTACTTTTGCTTCTCTAGATAGCATATTTCTAAATACATATCTCCAGCATAATATACTTCACATTGCCAAGGAGAAATCATTTACAACCTATTTTGATTAGTTTCTTTTTGTTTAAATGAAGTATGGTGAGTTTTGCTCCAAATATGTAGCATTTCAGCAGAATGTCTTCATCTTCAGAAGATGCTCAAAGACAAGTTCCTAACTTTTTTAGACAGTTTTCATCTTGTTGATTCCTTCCAAGATCTTTGAGCCAGACCTATAGCTAAGTAAGAGGAGTGTAATTAAAAGCAAGCTTCTGGAAACTGCTCAAAAATAGCTATCATGTTCCCAACTTGAAATGAAAGGCGTGTTTCCTAAAATGGCATCTGAATTTTTATACTTTGCATCTTAATCTTATGATGGGTCTGGCAGCACAGAACGCCGTTTCGTGTAATGGATCCGAGTGGGACCTATTTGTAAATGAGGATGTTGTGCAGAGGTGAATCAGCCGGATTGCAAGTTAGCTGTGCGTTTCCATCACAGCAGCTTTTAAATTTCCTTCGGGAAAATTAACTTAAGGGACATAAATTACAACATTGGCAAAAATGTGTCCCAGCCAGTAGGAACTGGGAAACAAGTTAATTTTGAATTGTTTCCACTTTTTATCATCAGACATTTGCAGAAAATCTTGTGTGATTTATTCTTTTATTTGTAATGAATTGTTAAAACATCTTTGAAAGGGCATTAAATCTTCCCCTCTGCCATTAATCTGCAAATGGGAGAAATCGGGGGTTAAATGGCCTCTTTAGTATATTGCTTTGTGAAACTGCTGATTCCAGCAATGCTGGGCTAGAAATACATACTAATTTAAGGAACTCTGAATGTAACCAGCAAGCTCCTTGCTTTTGTAGAGAAAAGACTGATAGCTTTATATTAACAAGGCTCTTAACATCCCAGCCAGCAGCAGGCATTGAGTGAATGAAATTGGGAGAACTCCCATGGACTAAAAGCATCTTAATTCAACACTCCTCGTACACCAGACCCTCCTAATAGGCCGTGCTAGGCTGTCATAAGCCAGCCAAAGAGGACCGCCCCTGCAAGACACACCAAGCAAGAGCCTCTCAAGTTGTTTTTCAATAAGCTCTCTGAAGTTTCTCTTCCTGAGCTTTATTAGTAGAAAAAGATAAATATGCCCCAAATCCAAGCATAAGTTCTAACATTACATTGTTTTGGAGAAGGCTGGGTTTCTTTTATGGCCTAAGTCAAAATTATTTCTATCAGATGTATATATATTTAGGTCATTACATTAAAAAAGAAATCTGCATGATACCAAATGAGATAAAGGGCTTCTTTAAAAAAAATTAATTGGATCAAAGCCACTGGCCTTATTTTTTATGATGAGGGAAATTACCTAATAAGAAGTGCTGGAAACAGGAACATTTTTGCATCTTCCTGCACACTGAGCAAAATGAGAAACGAGCTTATAAATGCCTGTGCCTGTTCTCTTCCCCTCACTCCCTCCTAAAGTGGCCTGACTTCCGGAGGATAGCTACAACTTATGATTAGCTTCTCTTTGGCAATCCTCTGTCTGCAATTTCCTACTCTGAATTCACAGCTATTTGCAAGAATCTTGGTACCCGACACAATAATCCATATTGCCACTATTTCTCTCTTTTTTTAAATTTTTTAAAAGATTATTTATTTATTTATTTATTTATTTGACAGAGAGAGGCACAGTGAGAGAGAGAACACAGTGGGAGAGGGAGAAGCAGGCTTCCTGCCGAGTGGGGAGCCCGATGTGGGGCTTGATCCGTAGACCCTGTGATCATGACTTGAGCTTTGCAAAGGCAGACACTTAGCGACTGAGCCACCCAGGCGCACCCATATTGCCACTATTTCTGATTGGGATACAAAAGTTGATCAAATTATAGAAGGAGATTTGATAAATTATGATTTATCCATAAATGACATGTTATGTAGCTTTTAAAATTGATGTTTGTGAAATATATCTGGTAACACAGCAAAATGCCAACAATGAATAGTTGAGGGAGGGAAAACCGAATGCCATTTAAATATGGAAATATTAAAAATGTTAACAGAGGTCATCTTCAATGATTTAGGGAGGAAAAATCAGTTCAATGTGTTTTTAAAATAATGGAACACAAATTTATTCCCATCATTTCCATTAATTAACACCGTGTCCCTGAGGGAAAGGACTTTTTCTTATCTCTGTGCTTTGGAGTACATAGCACATGACTCCACTTAGGAGACACTAACAAGTATTTATTTATTTGAAAGTATTAATCTTATTTCCGCAGCATGATAGCATAAGATAGTGCAACCATGTTTGTTTTGGGTTTTTATTTATTTTGGGGGAGAAAGCAATACAAATTTTCAATACCATGAAGCCCTGCCTTATCTCCCCATCTATCCACAGAAATCACCCTCAGTAAAGAACCAATCAGCATCTCATTGCCAATTCCCACAGACACTTCTGGGGAACTTAGGTTAGTCACTGTTCAGTTGCAGAGAACAATATCCACTCTGGCTGGTTTAAGCAGGAGCAAATTTATTACGCCATGCAAATGGCCTTAGAGGATCTTAAGGGCAGCTGAAGAAACCTAATCTTGTCTAAGCTTTCAGGATTGATTTCTCAAGCCACGCCACAGAACCAGGCTACCAAGGGAGCTGCTGCCACTTCTGTAAGAAATCTTTGGGCTGCAGAACCACACAGCAATGCCACCATATTAGAAAAGTGCCACCGTCAGGAAGCCGTGTTTAGTGCTGCCAGCCCCAAAGCTTGCTACGAAAGCCGCACTCCACCCCAGAAACTTGCAAGGACATATCTGCTGAAACTACCAGGGAAACCAAATACATCCCTAGTCATTGTTGTCAGAATAAACAGTGGACGTGCAGGGGCGCCTGGGTGGCTCAGTTGGTTGAGTGACTGCCTTAGGCTCAGGTCATGATCCCGGAGACCCGGGATCGAGTCCCACATCGGGCTCCCTGCTCCGCAGGAAGCCTGCTTCTTCCTCTCTCTCTCCCCCTGCTTGTGTTCCCTCTCTGGCTGTGTTTCTCTCTGTCAAATGAATAAATAAAATCTGTAAAAAAACAAAAACAAAACAAAAAACAGTGGAAGTGCGACCACCTCCTCAAAGGCCCATCTTAAATCCGACCAGTACACTGACCACAAGGGTGCCCTGGGAAAGGCCAGTCTAGTTTTCCAAGCCCTGTATTTCCAGGAGATGGCCTGCAAGGAGGGAGGTTTAGGTAAAGCCCACCAACACAGCATATTGACTGCAATTTTTTACTGCAGTTCTTGACTGCTTTTGACACTGTTGTCCACACCCTTGTTCAGGGAATGCTTTTCTCTTGATTTCTGTGATAACCCTCTCTCCTAGTTCTCGTCCAGGCCAGCTGCTGGTCTACATCCGCTCAGATTTCCTCCTGTGTCCAACTTGTATTTGTCTGCCCCTTAAATGACAGAGTTTCTAAGAGTATTATTGGTATTCTTCTCTGTTCCCATTGCATGTCTTTTCTTCTATTCTGTGTCTACAGATTCTCACTGGGCATTCTAATTATTTCCCAAGGTTTTAGGTACCATCCGTAGGCTGGGTATTTCCCAATTCTCCATCTGTAGTGCTAGGCTTCGATGTTGCAAACTTTTATACTCAATTTTCTGTTAGACATCACCATCAGATATTTCATTCAAGCCTAATATATCTAAGTATCCCCTTTTCAATGCTGCCCTTGCCCCTAAATCTGGTCCTCCCTTATTCTCATCTTGGTGATGGTTACCAGGCCCACCTCGCTGCTAAGCTCAAAAAATTGTACATTATTCTAAGCACATCCTTCCTACTAATCCTCAGTCAGTCCTACTGAACCTGTCTCCCTTAACACTCTTATATCACTCCCTAGCCTTTTTTTTTAAAAGAAACTATTTATTTTCCATCAACCTTATTTCCATTGTGTTTGCCTTTGTGAAAGAGCAGCTTAAGACCCCTCAGTGGTTGTTGCTACCCTTCAGTGGCCTGAGCAGTGGGAGCTGTGGACCAGTCTTCAGTGGCCAGCTAACCCCTCCAGTCTTCAGTAGGGAACTGCTGACTAGGCACGGAGGGCCCCTGCTCACCTTCAGACCAATCTGTGACCTC
The DNA here is from genome assembly GCA_004023965.1 of Spilogale gracilis. Taxonomy (NCBI): domain Eukaryota; kingdom Metazoa; phylum Chordata; class Mammalia; order Carnivora; family Mephitidae; genus Spilogale; species Spilogale gracilis. Next base: position 99,284 of record PITA01000472.1, read on the forward strand.
AGGTTGAGTGGCAGTGAATCTAGGAACTGGAGCAGTCCATTCACCCTGAAATTCCTCCTTGGTTACAGCCTTCTCAGTAGGAATCCACTCTTCCTTTTCAATCTCTTCAGGATCTCTGTAGAAGTAGCAATCAGGCATGACCTGCTACGGATGTTCACGGGAAATGGTGCCATGCATGCACCGAACATCCCAGGCCAGTGTCTGCCACATTGGACACACTGAGTGAGCACCCTGTTGCAGGATTCATCAAGTTGCTCTGAAAGAAGAAAGGCTCAGTAAATACCCAAGAGGCCTAGGCAGTTAAGCAATATTGAGAAAAGCAGGAGAAGACACAAGCCACTTGAAAATGTTTTCATTTTTCCTTAAAGCTCTGACACATTTGAATTATACTTGTAGTAAGAAGTACTAGCAAACTCCACTCATTGTGCCAGAGACCCTTGTGGTGTCAGCAAAAGCCTTGCTCCTCATCTAGAACACTGCCTATACTTGGGAGTTCATTGGCCAGCCAGTGGCCTCCCTCCAAGCTCTAACAATGTATGGGCCTTTATCTTTTTGTATATCCCCTAGGTTAGGCCTTCATCATCTCTGTCTCAGACTGTCACTGGAACCTTCACACTATGGCAAGAGTGATCTCTCTAACCTATAAATATGTCCCATTAAGTAGTCATTCTCAATGACTTAACCATCACCTAAAGGTAAATCAGTTTCCTTGGCATGGCATATAAGATCCTCCAAGATGTGTCCCATAGCTGTATATCCAGAGCCTGGACTCTGGGGTCAGACAGACCTGGTCTTTGTCTCAGATTTTCCATACACTAGCTATGTGACCTTCAGCAACTACTTAGTTTTCTCATTTGAAAAATGAGCAACCATTGGCATTATTGGGAAGATTGATGGGGATGATGAAAATAAAACACTTAGCATTTTGCTTGACAAACAATTAATACCACATAAGTGCTAAATTGTAGTAGTGATCAAAGAAAAAAACAAATAAATGGGGGGAGAGTTCCTGTTCGTGGATAAGAAGACAATATTATCAAGATGTCAGTTCTTCCCAACTTGATCTATAGATTCAATGTGCTGCCTGCCAAAATCTTAGCAAATTATTTTCTTGTTTCTAAATAATCTTAACTCAAACCAATTCTGAAGTTCATATGGAGAAGCAAGAGATCTAGAATAACTAACATAATATCGAAGGAGTACAAAGTTGGGAGACTAATACTACCCAACTTCAAGACTTATTATAGAGCTATAGTAATCAAGACAGTGTGGTATTGGTGAAGGAACAGACAAATAGATCAATAGACAGAATAGAAAGCCCAGAAATAAGTCCAAATAAATATTTATTTTGGTCTCTAACAAAGGTATAAAGATGATACAGTGGAGCATAGATAGTCTTTTCAAATGGTGCTGGAACAACTGGCATCCAATGTGTAAAAAAATGAATCTAGACAGACTTTACACCCTTTACAAAAATTAACTCAACATGAATCGCTGATCCAAATTTAAAATGCAAAACTTTGAAACTACTAGAAGATAACATAGAAAATAAATTTAAATGATCTTGATTTTGGTAATGACTTTTTAGATACATCACTAAAGGCAAGATCCATGAAGGAAAGAATTGGTCACCTGGACTTCATTAAAATTAAAAAGTTCTGCTCTGCAATGAACACTGTCAAGAGAATGAAAAGATAAGCCACAGACTGGAAAAAAATGTTTGCAAAAGACACATATGGTAAAGGACTGTTATCTAAAGCTACAAAGAACCCTTAAAATCCCACAATAAGAAATGAAACAAACCAATTAAAATATGGACCAACAATACCTTAACAGCCACCCCACCAAAGAAGATATATAGATAACAAATAAGCATATGAAAAGATGCTCCACGTCATAGGTCATCAGGAAAGCATAAATTAAAACAACAAGTTATCACCACACACCCATTAGAATGGCCAAAATCTGAAACACTGACAACCCCAAATGCTGGTGAGGATGTGGGGCAACACAAACTCTCATTCTTCACTAGCAGGAATGCAAAATGATACCACCACTTTGGAAAATAGTTCAGCAGTTTTATACTCTGACCATACAACCAAGCAGCCGCACTATTTGGTATTTACATAAGGGCATTAAAAACTTCACACAAAAACCTTTATGCAATGTTTATAGTAACTTTAATATTGCCAAAAGTTGGAAGCCACCAAGATGTCCTTCAGTAGATGAATGGGAAAAGTGGTACAGCCAGACAATACAATATTATTCAACACTAAAAAGAAATGAGTTATCAAGCATCAAAAGACATGGATAGAACTTAAATACATACTACTAAGTAAAAGAAGACAGTATAAAAAAGGCTACAGACTGTAAGATTCCAGCTACATGACATCCTGAAAAGGCAAAGCTATGGAAACAGTAAAAAGACCAGTGGTTGCCATGGGTTTGAGGAGAGGGAGGGATGAGTAGGCAGAACATAGAGAATTTTTAGGGCAATGAAAATATTCTGTATGATACTATAGTGATGGATACATGTCATTCATTTGTTCACACCCAATAGAATGTACACTCCCTATAGTGAATCCTCGTATAAGTTCTGGCCTTTGAGTGACAATGTGTCAATGTAAGTTGATCAGTTGTACCAAATGTAACTCATGGTGGAGGATGGTGATAATGGCAGAGTGTATGGGATAGTGGGATAGAAACTCTCTGTACCTTCTTCTCAATTTTGCTGTGAATCTGGAAGTGTTCTAAAACACCGAAGCTCATTAAAGAAAAAAGTACAATAATGGTTATAGTCATGAGAGTAGTGGTGGTGTGCCATTACTAATATCCTTCTCCTTAGCAGGCTCTGTTTCTTTCTTTATGAAACACTTGGCTTTCCCTAAAAACCTGTGCTTTTCTTTTTTAAATGCCTCCATATTGTTTCATTTTTGTTCTCCCTACTTAGAATGCCTTCTCCTGCTACTCCTACACCTTCTCCTTCCAAAAACATCTCCTCATTCATATTCAAGTTTTCAATGAAGCTTCAACACCCATATGAAGCTGTCTTCAACTCTGCCAGGTGGACTTTTTTATCTGTTTCTTCAGACTCCTACTGCCTCCTCTCTCATGCAGATGCTCTAGCAGTGATCTCAATGTACCGTAATTGTTTGCAGGCCTGTCTCCTCTATATTCAACACGATGAAGAAATCCAGCCCTTGCTCATTCTTTTAAATATAGTAGCTAGCATGGCATTGGGATATAGTAGCTGCTCGGTAATCACTAAGTCCATGATTGCATTAATGATATTGTCATGTTAATAGAGAAGCATGATATATGCATGATATAAATATAGTAATTAAATATCTACACAGTTGGTGAAGAACAGAATAATTTTTGATATAGAAGCATCCACCCAACTTTGGTCTATGTTCTGCTACTTCCGGGAAGTTTTTCTGGACACCTTCCGGTGTCACCTGTTCTACCGTTAGTAACATCCTGAATGGCATGGTATCAGACGTTGTCCTACATCATTCTTTAATTATTTCATTTCTGATGCTTGTTTTCCCAATAATACTGAAACTTGCTTAACATAAGGATCATCCTACATTTTATATAATCTGTCATGGTGGTAGCTCACTAGAAGAAGAGGCATCTGGGTGCTGCCTTCTAGAGACACCAGAATGTGGGCAGCCATCATTGGGCTAGGCCAGTTCTTCTAATGCTAGAAGTATTAACTTGGAGTTTTGTGGCCACCAGAAATGATGACTTGTAAATATTTAGAGCCATACTAGGGATACAAATGCCCAATGCCCAACAATCACAATTAAATGATCTTCAGCATAGTCCTGGTATTCATGTTAATTCTTCCTCCATAACCAATAGGTTAAAACAAAACAAACCTTTGATAAAGTGGCTGAGGACAGTAATTGTATCCTTCCCTTCCCTTTCTGTACCATTTCTTTATCCCCTGTTCTGATACCATTCTTGTCCCTGATCTTTGTTAGAAAGGTCAGTGGTTTGAATCAGGGCTTTTATCCTAATGCAGAGAATTCTCAGTCTCCTTGAAGTTGCTTCTAAGTTTGTATGTGCAATCTTCATGCTTACCTTGGTAATTCCCTGGGCTGTTGCCCTCTCAAATAACTCCAGCCATTCCTGTTCCATGTATTATTAGTGAAATATAAAGAAGTTTTGCAGGAAACACTCGGAAGAGCCTCCTCTAAAAATCTGACACTAGGAATAGTCTTTCTTATTCTAAATGAGCTTGTATACTTGTTTTGCAACATCTCTCACAATAAACCCTCCCTATACACACCACTCAAGCCAGGGATGGTGGTTTCATAGAGATCTAGAACTTTCGGCGGGAAGAAAATAACTTGCAAGTTGAATATTACCCAGAAAAATTTCCCCTCCTGACTTGGTACCATTACTTCCTGTGCTTACTAGCAAACTCTCCCTTCCCCCTTCTGATATTTACCCCTTCCGTGCTCATTCCATGAGGGCTAGCCCAGCATAAGAGCCATCACATAAATGATCCACAAAACCACATGTGTTGACATGAACAGGTGATGAATTGACAAGTCAACAAGTACTTTTAAATACCTGGATGCTTTCATCTTGTTCTGGATTGCTATGAGAGATGCAGAAGGACTGAGTATAAAGTCTGTACATCCACAGAGCAAGACACTTTACTGAAAACATACTAGGGCCAGGCACTGCTCTACTGTGTCTCAGAGGCTGATGGAGGAGACTGGAAGAAAGGTGAACACAGCAAATGCAAAGAAAGGAAGAAAAGTACTAAAGATCAGCCTAGATAGAAAAGAGGCAATGGCTCCTCTGTGATAGTTCCTAAGGGAGGGAACTAAGGGAGATTTGGGTGAGGGAGGGATTCATGGAAGCTGCAGAGTAGATCGTTGTTTGTCTCAGGGCACCCGGGTGGCTCAGTCGATTGGGCGTCTGCCTTCAGCTCGGGTCATGATCTCATGGTCCTGGGATTGAGCCCTGCATTGGACTCCCTGCTCAGGGAGTCTGTTTTTCCCTCTGACCCTCCCCCATTTGTGTGCACTCTCTCTCTCTCAAATAAAGTCTTCAAAAAAAAAAAAAAATACAGTCCTTGTCACAGTCAAGGAGATCCTAAAGAGACATGATGACTAAATGTAATAGGGGATCCTGGAACAGGGAAGGGTTTGGGTAAAAAATCCAAATCAACTGTGGGCTCTAGTTAACAGTAGTATATCAATATTGATTCATTAATCGTAAGAAATGTACCATACTAATGTGAGATGTTAGCAATATGGAAACTGAGTTCTGGAAACTCTATACTCTTTCTCAGTATTTCTGTAACTCTCAAACTGTTGTAAAAACTAAAGCCTATGTAAAAGGTAAAAAAAAAAAAAAAAATGGTCTTACAGCCTACAGAATCTCCCGGGCTTGGTGATGGGAAGGGGTCAGTTTGACAATGGCCCTTTTTGAAAGAAGTGACTTTGTTGTTCTATGCTGCATTTGTGGCTTGATCATCAATTCCTATAGCAATACTGAGATCCTGCTTGCTTTTCCATGGTTGATTTTTGGCAGGCAGCAGCAGCACTGATTATAATTTTACAATGCATTGTCAGTAACCAGTGTGTATAATGGATCTTCATCTCTAATTACTTTTCTCTCCACAGGTGCCTGGAAAGGGTCCAGATGGGAATGCACACAACATCCGCTTTGAGGGGATGGAGAGACAGTACGCATCCTTACCCAGGTAGATCACTCAGGGGTCTCCTATCACTAGCTACCTACAAAGTCTTTAGAGAAATCTACATGAAATAGAAATCTGGCTTTTAAATTGGGAATATGTTATAATTTTCCTTACTGCCGTCTGTGACAACACTCGTGCCATCTTCACAACTGTGCTAATAATTGAAACACTTGTGGGTTATTTTTTAAGGGAAGAAAATAGTATATCATTGCAATTGAACATGTCAGCAAGAATATTGGATACAGAATAGAAATCCTAAGCCATTGCTATAAAAATAGCATTGAAATCCTGCACCAAGCTGAGGGACAATAAAATAGTACATCCTCCATCCTAGCAGTTACCTACAAGAAAGGGGGAGCCAACCTTAACCTCGGAGCTTCATGTGGGTGTTAAAAAGCAAGAGAGAAATGTGAACCTGGGAAGATGTTCTTTGCTTGATTTAGAATCTTACCGGGTTCACTAGGCAGTCAGCAAATATTGCCGAGAGGCGCAGACACAGTGAGGGAAGGAAACAATCGCGTGGGAAAAGTTTGCTTGGTGATTCTGGCCTAACGTGATCCACTTACGCTGAAACTAGACACCCCTGAAAATGAGATACAATTCTCAAAGGCCTGTGCTCTTATCTCTGAGATGGAGAATAATTTTGGTCTGCTATCAGTAGCACATGACAAAGAGGAAAACTTTTCCAAGATTGTATCTGGTGCAGCTACTATGGGAGTGAAGCGGGTGTGTGAGAAATCACGAGTTCAGGGCGGCGGGGACCAGCAAAGAAATGGTAATGCCAGCCAGAAAACTCAAATGTTACGGAATATCTCCTTTTAAAAAGACGGGGGAGGATCTTAAATAGAGCTTTTTCATCAGAGTGGAATTGTTGAAGTGTTATCCCAGAGGGAGTTGCTGTGTCGAGTTTCACTTTGGCTATAATTCTGTGTGTGACTTTACAAAAATACCATCCTAGATATTGCAACGGGCATCGCCGAAGTGACCATCTGCTCTTATAAATACCATGTTGATTCTCAAAAGTAATAGACTCTGGAATCTAGTGGAGAACCCGTTGTTAATGCTGACGGGGCAAGATCCTCTCGCTACAGTATTTTAAAAGCCTCGGTACAACTGCATCTTATTTATCTCCCTGTTTTCTTCTCTTTTGTATGTTGTCTCATAGTCTTTTCTCATTCTTGATTTCTTTCCTCTCATTATTTTTCCCTGGCCTAGTATTTTGTTTTCATTTAAGAAAAAAAAAAAAAAATGGAAGTCATCTCCAAAATTTGCTTTAAATATAACATTTCTGGCTCTCAGTGTTGAAGTGTATGGAAATTGTGGTTAAGGCAGATGGAAAGTAGTATGTTCTTACGAGAGGGAAGAAAAAAAAGAAAAAACTGGAAACAGTTTAATGTCTTCCTGGCCAACTTGCACCAGACTGCGGAAATGGAATTTTTTTTTTTTTGGTACAAATCAAAAGCACAGAAATAACATTGAAAACTCTATAAATTTTACTCATTCATTCCCCATATATCTATTAATCATCTACTCTGTATCAAGCCCTGCGAATCTGGAAACTGGAGACACGGTACCGGTCCATCCTCAGGACCCTATTCTCTCGCACAGGTGGCAGCAAATCAACATTTTATGACAGTGCTTAGTTTGGTAATTATTAGCAGAAGGTCCTCTGAATTTCCACCTCCTGTCTATTTTTACTAATAAGCCTTGAAGTGCCAAAGCATGGCTGACTCTCCACAAGTCTATTTTTGGATTAAACATCGCGGAGGGCGTTTTCTGACAAAGGCAACACATTTATGCTGTTTGTGGTTCTGGAACTATCATCACAACACATGAATTGACAAAATCCTGCCAGCCCCAAGAATATAACTGTAGCTGGAGGGTAAGCATCTCAGACCCAGGACAGTTTTGACCAAGAGTGTGCTCACACGTGCTCACGGTGGTAGGACTGATTAGCTGCAGGAGAAAGCAGAAGTCGCCGTGGCGGACCATAAATGCGGCTCAGACAAATGCACAAGAGGTCCCTGGCACTAGTTTTCAAATGAAGGAGCTCCGCCTCCAGGTTCCATCTCAGCATCTCAAGGGGAGAGCAGAACACCCTCACCAGTGTGCCTCCAATCCATTGGAGGGTTCCATATTTACCCAACAAGATGCCAAATACAGAGGCAGGGGACCCACCACAGATCCAGCTCTGTGTACCAGCGACGCTTACCCTGCTTTTCTAGTCTCCCCCACCCTGGAGATCTTACTGTTCACTAGATTGAGTCACAGCAGCTCCGCGACTCTCTCCCTTAGCCAGGAGAGTGAGCTCATCTCTGTAGGCACCGCATCCCTCTTTATCACAGAGGCAAGGAGCTTTATGGTATTTAGGGAGTTAAGTTTTTATTAAAAAGAGGAATAATTCAGGGGCACCTGGGTGGCTCAGGAGGCTGAGTGTCCAACCCTTGATTTCAGCTCAGGTCATGTTCTCAGAGTCCCAAGATGGAGACCCACGCCAGCTCCACGCTCCGTGGGGAAACTGCTTCTCTTCCTCCTCCTCTCCCTCTGCCCTTTCCCCACTCATGTGCGCGGTCTCTCTCTCTCTCTCTCTCTCTCTCTCTCTCAAATAAATAAAATAAATCTTTTAAAAAAAAAAAGGAATAATTCTATCTATGGGAAGTTGGTGGTCAACCTTTCAGTGGACCACATGTGCTCCTGACACATTCGGTTCCCATGTGGTTCGTGGAGTGCATCACAGGAGTTTTCGAGTTAACTCAGTAATGCTGATTTATATGCCAAATTTGGAACCATTGACACACAGAGAGAAAATGCACACACAGCCCTCCTGCACCCACCCCCCTCTCCTGGCAGGGAGGGAGCTAGTAGTCCTGGTCAAGGGGAACCCTGCTCTGCTTTCCTGCTCCCAGACTAACAGACTCTTCCGGAAGGAAAGCCAGAGCCCTAGCCAGCCCAGGAAAAAGACGGTTCCCAGCACTTGGTAGTTAGGATGTTGCCTAAGGCTAAGGGCTAAAGATGTTAAGTATTATTGTTAAGCAATGTTAAATCTTCTGCCTTGGTAGAAAAATGACTTTATTTCTTGTCTCCTGAGGGTGGTGTTTTGGAAAGCAGAGCGCAATTGTAATACAACCTCATTAGTAGACATCAGGCTTTTACCAGGATGGATGTTTTACCATCCCGTCCAGCCCCCCGTGTTCTCTGGTAGTAAACACAATGAAATCAGCATTTCCCCTCCTCTTGCCCGACACAAATGATGACTCATTCTGAGTGAGTAGGGAAGCGGTGGTTTCCTAGGCTGCTCTAATGTGTGAACATCAGTGTATGTATTTTTGCAAGCAGCTGCTTTTTCACTTCGGCCTTCGAGCCCCACTCTGTTTTTACAGGCCTCCTTGTGGTCATCCCTCCCACGGAGAACGTGCTCCTGGCCTGTCCCAAGCCACCATTGTTCCCACCTGGCCCATCCCTGGCCCCAGGGGATCCCATTATCCTTTCTCTGCAGATGGCTCGGTGCTCCATACATGATCTTGCTCTTCCGGGCTTGTAATCAAGTGTTGAGTCCTAAGGACTGAGCAAAAACATCTCTTCTGTGGTCCTATATATGTGGGCGGTGAAAGGTCGCTGGAAAAACTCATAAAAATGCCTTCATTGGTTCCACTACAAAATGCACATTATGCAGCCCCGCCGGGCCCCTGCTGCTGTCCAGAATTCCTTTTAGTCGTGCTGTCGACTCCCTTGACTATCCCACAGTGGCCGTTCCAACCCGGTTCTACTCCCGTTAAATTCTGTGAAGATGACTAAATCCCCCAAGCCTAGTCTCTAGAGATGACCTCACTTCCTCTCCTTTATGACCTTGAGACACTCAACATGAGCTCCTCTACTTCTGCTCCTCACAGTTCAGACTCACTGTCCTCAGTGACCACACTTCCTGAGGAGAGACCACGAAGGCATGGACTTGGGAGTCAGGCCATAATTAGAGCCCTTACTCTGTCACTCAGCCCCTGTGTGACCTTGGGCGAGGGATCTGGCTCCAGTCTCCGTTTGTTCATGTGCAAATGAGGAGGGGTTTAGGGTCTCTGTGTGGTGGTGGTGGTGTGAGTAGTAAGTACAGTAACATAAGCAAAACCTTTAGTGAAGAGCCTGCCTGACATGTTTTAGGGATTTTTTTTCCCCATAGTGTTAGTTGTTTTTTTATATCTGGGGAAGATGTGTTTCTTGAGTGAGTGAAATCCTCACAACAGAGCTCATTCCTGCTGGTTTCTCGGGGATCCTTTGCCATCAACTACCCTCTGTCGGCTGCATCTCGGAGTCCCTCGGCAGTCGCTTCCCCCTACCCACCGCCTCGGCTGTAAATGCATAGTTCGGATGCACAGTTCTTTGAGAGCCCGCAGTGTGGACAAAGGCAGAGACAACACCTGCATGGCGATATGCTGGGGGCATACCTGAGACTAAAGGATTAGCCAATTGTGGGGAAGAGCCAGTGGTGTAGATGGTCAAGGGCAAGAGGACATAGCAAACCATTATGATCTGAGTAACAAGCTGTGCTAATGAAAATGCCTGGAGACTATAACTCTGTGGATAGGGAGTTCCATACAAGGCTTAGCCGGCAAGATGACCCCATGCACTTGACTCGGGTCCATCAGAGGAAACAAAGGTCTCCCCTCCACCCTCCTCCTTCCTCGAGGTGCCACATTTCCCACATTAAGAAGAGTGGCTCATCCCTATTGGCTCTATTTCCTCACCACCCACTGGCATGGTAGCCTTCTGCCCCGGGCTTCTTACACTGACACTTCCAGCTGATTTTGCCCCCACCTCTCCCACTTACAACTGCCTGCTTGACACCTCCATCCTTCTACCTACAAGACAGTTCAAAGTCGCCATGCCCAAACCCAAGACCCTGATGTCATGTTTCTTTAGCTCTTCTTCCTTTTACTTCCATGACACTTGTTTGGCACCTTTCTGGTGCCACTGTCAACGCCCCAGCTTAGATGATGAGGCTTTGCCACCCCTTTCCACCCCTTTGGATTATAAATTCCTCAAAGTAAGGGATATTGTTTTATATCCACCATGTTTTGCACCTGCCACCAGTACCTAACACAGGACCCTGTATAAAACAGGTTTTTAATACATTGGTATATAGATGAAAATGGATTTGTTTTTATGTAAGTAAGTAGATGGGAAAGAATTTCTTCAGAGTTTTCTTGACCATTTGTTTCAGGACACTGTTTTCCAATATAACACTAATTTTTCGTGAGATTGTCTTTTTTCCCTGGAATCTATAGAGGTCCAGACTTCTACAATGAACTCTAAATGACCATTTACTATGTGCCAGGCACTGTTCTAAATGCTTTCTATCTACTGACTTACGTAATGTTTACAGTAACCCAGGGAATCTAGAACAATCCTATTGTTATCCCCATTTCATAGGCAAGAGCGCAAGTACAATTGCCCAAGTTCAGCAGCTAGGAATGGCAGAGGTGGGATTTGAACCCAAGCAGTCTGGCTGTAATTTTCTATATTTAACCTCCAGAACGAAGGTAATCCAGCTCAGAGTCAGAACCAAACTCTGTGGGGTGCCTGGCTGGCTCCGTCAGTAGAACATTCAACTCTTGATCTTGGAGTTGTAAGTTCAAACCCCACATTTGGTATAGAGATTACTTAAAAATAAAATCTTAAAAAAAAAAGAACATCCTTGTTCTTTAGAATTACATACTGACTGACATATTTAAAGGTAAAGAGTCATGATATGCACCTAAGCCCAAATAGTTAAAAAATATATATATGAAATTTACTCAAAAAAGAAAAAAAAAAAAAAAGAATCAGACTGTCATTATCACACTCCCTTGCATCATTTGCTCACCTTCTTATCTTTCTTCCTCAACTGTAAATACCTTTGAGGACAGGGACTATGTCTTATTCATCTTTGTATATGACACAGAACATTGCTAATATACAGGTTAGGTAATGCCTTTCAACCATCTCTGTAATGCTGTCATAAAATCAATTCTTTTCCCATCCCCTTGGGTCCTTCCCTTGAAATATGAACAATTTAATGCATAATTGCTAGATGAATATTAAGCAATATACTTTGCCTACCAAAAAGAGAATCCTGTTTTGTTAGAACCCTCCCGAGAGTTGAAAAAGCAGTATCTGCAAATTGGTACTTTGGTTCTTTAAGATTAAGAATAATGTCTACCCAGAAGGAAAAAAAAATGACAAGACATTTTCGGGTAGAAAGCTGCATGAGCATTCCAGAGAAGTGGAGACTCCATTTCCCAAGATTGATGCAGGACACAGGCCTGCTCCGGCTGTACTTGGCTCCCAGTCCTGACAATTCTCTAACCCGTATTACATAAATTACTTGAGGCGGAGAGAAAAATGTGTCTCTGTTCATCTCCAGCAGCTTTAACTTGGCTGCGTAATGAGAAGCAACATACTAGAACTGATTTCGGGTAGAAAGAGCAACTTCAGAAGGAGCAAACAGCTTATGCTTGCTTCCTAGGAACCCAAAATAAACTTGCTTCCTAAGTGTGTTCCCAGTGTTTTCGTGTTGGGCAGGATTGTGTTCAGATCAGAAGAACATGCCATAAGAACATACTTCCGCTTTAACATTTCAGTTGGTTCATTTTGTCGGTTTCAGCTTTCTTGTCTGCATATGCTTTTGCCCACCCAGGAAGACTCAATCACAAGCACCCTGCCTACTGTGTTGGATTATCCCTGACAACCTTTTAGCTGGGCATCCTCTGTGCCCGCGACTATCATCCGCCTGGCTGCTTGAAGAGCTTCTTCCTCCCTCATTGCTCTGGTTCTCTTCAAGTGAGCTTCTGCTCTGTTCACGGCTGCTCAATTTTCCTTTGCCATCCTTGCATTGTTTTATAGCACTTGCCAAGCAGATGGCCGTGACATTCGACTTCTGCAAAGATTTCCACCAAGGCCACGAGACTCGTCTTTGCCATAGCTAAGCGGATGGAGTGAGTGCAGTAAAAGCATGAGAGATCGGCACAATAGGGGTATATGTGTGTGAGCGCGTGTGCGGTGTGGGTGGGGCTTTGGCCATCTGGGCCCCGTGGAAATGGACAAAGCACTTTTCTCTGCCACAAAGCCAGTTTGTCAAACAAGAGGCTTTGTGAGTATATATGTACTGCTCGCAGTAGACATGGCAGAAGTCAGATGTCCATCTCAGGTTTGAGGCCATTCCAGGGACTCCCTTCTCCACAAGGCACTAGACAGGGGCCTGTTGTGCATCACCTAGATATGGCTAATCATGACCAGTCTTTCTGCCACCTTCCTGATGGCACCACTTTATTCTGAACTGCCTTTCCATGCATGAAAGGCCACCTTTCAGTTGTCAAGTGTGCCATCACTGCCCTGACTTTGGAGGGAAGCTACGACAAGTTAAACAACCTATCTCAATCGAATCTCCTACACCTGCCTAGGACAGAATGTCATGCCTTTTGAAAATCAGAGAAGCCCTATTACCCTACCAGGTTAAACATCCCCTTCTCCTCTAGTTCCCGGCACTGAAAATCTGGTCTCTGCCTCTCCTTCTGTGCGAAGTCAGCTGCCTATTTGGTGCCTCTGAACCCACTTCACGCCATGTACAGGACACAATGATGAAGTAGTGGTGATTTAATTCTTTGTGAGAGGAAGATACCTCCATTGTCAACTCAAACTTCCTGAAAAATGCAGAAAACCCTAGCAGGGAAGACCACCTCAAAATGCCAAACAGCTGCGTTCAGGGGGTTAATGCTACTGCCATATCATTTTTATGTCACTTAGTTCCTCCGATAAAAGTCCATTTTAATCACACTTTTCATCATTTCCGCGTAGCCAATATATCCTTGATGCCAGTTATGATATTTAATATTACTTATTCAGTGAAAGGCTTCCATTATGAGTTTAGTTAGACGATTAGTGATTTAAAACATGTTAAGGACCATTACAGCATTGATGTCCCCAAAATACTTTTCACTGAATCTTGATGAACCACATATATTAAATTCCACAGATCTTTACTTTTCCCTCATTGTCCCTAGAAAATTCTGGACTATGACATGTCTGTTCATTCAATACTCCTTTTAGACGAGGACGGTGTGCCTGTGATTTCAACAGTGCCCAATCTGATATTACCTTGAAGTTGAAACACGTGAAGCTTGGTAAAGGGACTTCCGTGTTTTCCCTCCTATACCTATTTGAGTTTTAGCATTTCTTTTCCACTTCTCCAGCCAAAAGAAAAAAGGTTTCATTTGCACCTAAGCATTTGCTCTGTGGAGAGTCTCTGTCTATAATTTCTCATATTCTTTGGTTATTCTTGATGTTTTCCGGTTTATCGTCCTCACCTCACTCCACCATCTGCTGCCGGAAGCTTGGGGCCCTGGATGACTGTGGTGAGTTTCCTGACCCTGCTGAAGGGCTTTGTGTGATGCTTTCACTCTGCACCTGCCTCCCTCTGTCATTTGACGCTCTCCAGCCATTTGGTGCCATCCCCTGGCCCAAGTTACTGAGTTTCTCCTGGTGTCAACCTACCGCGGGCAGAAACACTCTGACTAAATGAAGTGTATGAATTCGTTACCCTATGTGGTTCATATGTGTGTGGGGGGGCATGTTTTATAGCTCTTTACAATGACATCACATCACTCAAACATACAGCCGTCTTGGATAAAAATGAGTACCTAGGGGCACCTGGGTAGCTCAGTTGGTTAAGCGACTGCCTTAGGCTCAGGTCATGATCCTGGAGACCGAAGATCTAGTCCCACACGGGCTCCCTGCTCAGCAGGAAGCTTGCTTTTCCCTCTCTCACTCCCCCTGCTTGTGTTCCCTCTCTGGCTGTGTTTCTCTCTGTTAAATAAATAAAATCTTTAAAAAAAAAAAAATGAGTACATCCCCAAAGGCATGGACGCACAAGGTCCTCAGCAGGCATAAATAAGAGTAAAATCACTAGGTTTCCACTTTTATTCACCAATATCTGCCTGCAGGTGGTTTCAGAGATGCCATATTTACGCCTAAGCTAGCCAATTGTATTTGAAAAGGAAATCAAACCAAGAACAATGAAGGCGAAGGCAGAAGGGGCGTGGCGTAAGCATGTGCAACACCTACCATGCGCCATGTACTTTCTGGGACTTGCCTCCCTGTCTGCTCACCGTCCAGCTGGGCGGGGAGGGGGAGTCATTCAGGTGCGCATGTGGAAAAGGAAAGAAATCCGTCCTTGAAGTGGCAGGATCAGAATCAGAATTCAAACTCAGTTCTTTCTGGTTTTGAAGATCTTTTTCATTCACTTTACCTGCCCACTAACACTGACAAGTTAGGGAAAGGGTGTAATACAGCGGCTTTTTTCTTGAGTAACCTGAGTTCATGGGAAGGAAGATATCTGAAGCCATATTAGAAATACACTCATTGTTTCTTAGGGCTCCAAAGAACATGAGAAATGTTGAAACCTGCGGGTGGTGAAAAAGTAATAAAATACAATAAGACAAATAATAGGGAATTTATGGGAAAAAAGAAAACTGCTTTCGAAGCATATTATTTTTCATCTTATATCACAGTTTTCCCTGAGTGAATATAAGATAGCCACATTTTCCTTACAGTAATTATTCTGTTCCTATAGAGAGCATAAATAAGGACATAAATGGCTCCACCTAGGGCTACACAGGCACACGGTGGCTGTGTACTCCCAGTGTGTGGACCAGGTCCTGGCCCCTGGATTGCTCTCTGCACTGCCCTTCCACAGAAACACTTGTGATGGAGCATCAGGGAGGAACCAACACTTGCTAAGCATTTATTGTACACTAAGAACTCTGGTGAGTACTCCTGAAACAAATATTAATATCCCAATTGATAGATGAAGAAACTGAGGTTCCAGATCCAAAGTGATAGGGTCAGTGTTGCCCATAGAACAAATGGCAGGCTTTGGATTTGGTCTAGCTCTTTCTGCCTCTGAAACCTCTAGAATCTTTATAAATCAAGAAGCATTTAGTGACCATCCCTTACTGAGGCAGCCCTCGCCATGCTGACCCCATCCTAAATCACTGCAGTATATAACTCTAAGACATGCAAATGAGCAAAGCCCTAAGAGGCATTCAAAATTACTAAGAACAGCAACCATGAACCACAGAGCTCCCCTTAACATATATAAATACCCACCTCCTTCTAGCTGAAACACCTTCTAAGCAGTGCTCTTTGTGAAAGACAAGCTCTCTGTTATGTGCGTGTTTAAAAAATACACCTATTTGTTCCACTTGCACAATTTTCATAGCCAAGAAAGTATTGTTGCTTCTTTCACGGTATAGGCCTGGCAGCTCCTCCGGGGACATCGCTGAGATGTAAATGCCAGATAACTGGGGAGAGATGGCATCAATTGACTGCACTGCTTCAAGTCCAGAGAAGAGAGCTTTGGCAGTCAGTCACCACGGAGGTGCCACATGAGCCCATCTGTGCCCTGGATGTCATGTGACACAGGCCCCCTAACCTCGGTCATTGTGCCAGGAAGCACCCCGGTCCAGCTTCATTATTTCTAGCAAAGGCAAACATTTGCAATACAAATGTGGGAAGGGTTGGTACAAAAAGAGCAGCATCCAGAATGTGTTCTTGCTTAGATTCCAAGTCTTCAATTAAGCCTAGATAGAAGTGGTTCGGGCTGGTCCCAATAGAGGACTGTCCCACTCAATGATCAGCAAAAGTGACCCTTGTGGTTGAACAAGGAATGACATGTTAAATAGGTAGGAACCTGGCAACTCTCCCTGGATCCTCTCCACCAGCAAGACACTCTAGGGCCTGAGAAGTCGCCTTTAAACTTGGCCACTGCTTAAAAGTGAAGACAGGGTGGTGACTGCTCAGATAAGGTTTCTGCCCACTAATTGCTTGTGTGTAGCTGAGGCAAATCCACACCCATTTCCAGAAATGATAGTGTCTGGCAGCCTGGGTTTTACAAGGTACCAGAAAGAGCTGTAATTGTTGTGGGAGAGGTTTAAGATGGAAAATAAGCATGTTGAGCTATTTTAAGAAGGAGTTTGCACAATGAAGTTTTTCTTCTGGAAACAGTCCTATAAAATCAGGATCGGAGTTTGTGCTTGCTTGATCACTTTCCACTGATATGTTGATGACTTTGACAATTTTTGCTAAATGGTCTAGACTGTGCAACACCCTTTTACAGATTATTTTTTCCCCTAATATCCAGAATCAGGTCCATATATAAGCCAGAGCTTCTAGTCACTATTCTATGCATAATTTCCAGATGTGCCACATGTAATATAACCAAGTTAACAGGAGGACTGCTTTGGGTGGATTGGTTCTAGATAAGTCACTTACGTTACCCCTTGTTAACAGCTTGAATTCCATAGTTTGTCCTTTTTCTGGTCACTTCCTTCATATCTGATTTGTTTTAACCCCCAAATTAGTCCTGAATTGTTCAGAGCTAACTGTAACAATTTAATTAGCCTAAAGAGATGAGCTTAAAAAGTCATCTGTGCTTGCTTAGTCCTTCACTCAACACCTATTTGCTGAGAAAGATACTCTGTAGGCCTTGAAGATATAATAAGAAAACCCACAAGACACAGTCCCTAGACTAGGAAGCTTGTAATCGAGTGGAAAAGATAACAATTGTCCAATCACAAAGAAAACATAAAATTTCAACTCGGCCCCTTACGGAACACAGAGATACGTGATTCCAGAAAATATGGGAAATTGGACTGAATCAAGGGAGGGAGTGACACTTGAGCTGTGACCTGAAGGAAGTTAGAGAAAAGACATAAGGAACATTCCAAGCAGGGAAAACAACACGTGCAAAGGCTTTATGGTAGAAAACAG